>JAQGBQ010001594.1:0-11058 GCA_034698485.1 Vertagopus arboreus
GGGTTTACGTTTTTCAAATAAAACATAAGATTAGCTCTGACATGAAAAAAATCGCGGATTTACACCCTTTCATAATATGAAAATATACTCTTTAAGAAATGTTCTTAAATACAAACTAGCCCTAAGAAATATTATATCAGTAGCCAAAAGTCCATTGTCAATTGTTGCAATTCACCCAAGAGTCCAAGGCATTTCGTCTTTTCAAGTGTGTCCAAAGCAGACAGACTAAACTAGACATCTACATAATTCTAGTCCAGGAGTTAGAAACCAACTTCTAGGGAACATTATATCTTTGGTTAGGAAAATGTAAATGAAGGGCTGAATAAGAATAAAAGTAAAAGTTTACTTCCGTATAGTTTGCAATCTTTGCAATCTGATCGATCAGAAGTCTTCTGTGGAGAAGAAGAAAAATACAAGAAATGGGTAGAATTCAACTCTTACAAGTTCCAATGTTAAGTCTAAATTTAGTCCGACTGTTGAGAGAGAGTTGAAATGGATGAGGATTTTGTTTACAGTCAACAACAGGACAGAGAACAGGGTTCGAATTTTTTAATAAGCCAATAAATGATTCGATTTTTTATGCGGTATTCCAACTAATAAAATCAATCCTAACTTCATTAGCCAAATATTTAAAGGATTTAAGGAATTGGAGGAATTAGATGTTTTAACATAGAATGTCTCAAGTATACTTGGTTTACATTTTATACAATATAAATTATTTTTCTTTAAAGATTAGTGATGATGTCATGAAAATGAGCCTTGTACGTTGGATTACCACATATTTTAAATGTTAATTTGTTCTTACGAATCCAAAGATTCGTAAGAAATTTTTTATTTAGATTTTTAAAATAATGAATTTCGTATATAGTGGAACTTTAACACTCAAAGTATCAACAAAAAAACTACGTGAATGAAAACCCGGGTATCAGGAGCCCTGTTTGGTAAGAAAGATGGATAAGATGTATTTCTTTTTGGACAAAGGGAAATGTGAGACATTCTTAAGAGCCACTTGTCAACCTCTCAGTCAACTCTTGTCACCCTCAACTTACTCTTCACTCCTATGCATATTTAGTCTAATCTTCAAGGGCCCTTCTCTATTATTATCCTTCTCTGTATCCAACGACATATACATAAACTTATGCTCCCGAGTTTTCAAAATTGAAAAACTTCCAGAAGAAAAAAAAATAGTGTCAATTCAATAAACAGAAATCAGCAAAAGTCCCAAAAAAACTTATCTTATGTGTGGAAGTGACTGCTCTCTAAAAGAAACTTCCGTGATCTAGAATTTCTTGAATCTGATACTTCTTAAAAACTTGTAATCCTATTTCCCCACATTTCCAGATATCCTAGGCCGTTTAGAGATAGCGTAAAAATAGGTATTATAATAATAATGACAGTCCAGGAATGGACATAAAGCGAGATTTCTTTCTGAAGAATATTGTATGTTTGAGACGTGTTGAATTGACCAAAAAGTAAAAGTTCTTTGGGCAATTTTTGAGTTTTTTTTTGTGATAAATATGTATAGAGAGTTGGTTGGATTTGGGATTATTGGATGGAATTAAGAATTCATGGAGAGTAAGGGAGGAAAAGAGGGTAGTTAAATCCAAGGGTTGAGCTGAATATGAAATGCACAGGAAATCTAAAGAATTCGAACCAGGAAATATTCTCAGATTCTAAAACTACTAATAAAAGCTAGAAAATGTTTAACGTGTTACAGGCTCAATGAATATTATTGAACTATTCCAGAAATCCATCAAAACTTTGTTTTTCCAAGCATGAATCTTCAAAATAGGATATTTTTGCTGAACATAATTTGGCAGACTTAGTACATTTTTAAAATCGCAAGGGAGCTTTGGATATATTATACCTATACTTTAGAATGTTAAGGAGGTATTACAATTAGTAACCAGCTTGTACTGTAACAAAGGAGATGACGTAATAGTTGGCACTCTTGGGCCGCAGGTGTGAGTCGTTGTATGAAATGAACAATGTTAATTCTCACTTCATTTCAATGAAAGGTGGAAATAGTTTTGAGCTAATCTCCCATACAGTTGTCAAGATTCATTGGTTTCCTCGCCTCTTCAAATGTTCACAGCCCTTCGTTTCCTACTCCTACTTGAAAATTTTCAAATCCTTCTACCAAGAAATATACAGAGAGTGAAAGTGTAATGTGGTCCATAATGCTAATGCCTCTTTGCATATGCCATCATGCATAATATGCCATATGCTCTTAATGTCAGCTTCGTCCACTCCATTTCATTTAGTGAAGAAGGCGGCTGCTGGAAACAAAAATTCAATCCACATCTCCCACTACTACTAGAATACTTTTCATGCTTTCTCCAGAAATTAGAATGCCATTCCATACTCAAAACACTCGAGTTACTCAACTAACTCAACTTTACACACTTTCTCCAGAGTCTTACCCACTCAAATATTTCCGCCTCACTTTACTTATTTGGTTTGAAATATTCTGAGACCTTTAAATTTGAGTCTAGCCGATGGGGCTTAAAATCGAAATATGTTTTCGATATAATGCTACATAAAAAAAAAATGCTAACACGTTAAATGAGTTGATTTTACGAGTCAATGTTAAATTTAAATCCGATGTCCAATACAACACGATTTGTTATGTGATGTCGATTAAATTGATGGTGTATTTTGTTGTTTATTTCATGGACGAACAGGACCGGACAATACAGACACACTCATATTGAACCAAGTTGGACGATTTTGGCAGGAGACGGAAGCTATTAGAGAATATTCTATGAAAATGAAGCTAACGATTTACAACCTACAAAAGGAAGATTTCAAGGAATACAACTGCAGTGTTGAGAATTCCATTGGAAGTGACCGCGCGGTTATCAGACTACAACGTAAAAAATATAATATATAATTAGGTTACCTTATAGGTACTCGAAACTGGTTAAAAAAAGTGATTTATTTGAAAAATTGTTTAAGAGTTAACCAGTTTCGAGAGTGTTGATTGTATAGGTCAACTTGATCCTAGTGAATAAAAATGTTTTTGATTTCTGGCAGGTTTGGAACCACCCCCAACATTAAGACCTACAACAACAACAATGAATCCTGGGGACTGGAGGCTAAAGCACGGAAAGCACAACAACAATGACCGTGATGCGAATGGAAATCCTATAAAACATTCGAAAAATCATAAGAGAAAGCCAATTCGGGTTAAAACTGAGCATTTCCACGAGGACTATGAGACTTTGAATGAAGACATTCTCGGGGATGGACTCACTACAACTTCTTCCCTATCTTCGTCCTCTCAAGGGGGTGGACTTACCAAACGAAATAATCACAAGGTATTCAAATAACTGCATATTCAATTCATAATTGATTTATCGATATTGTCAAATCTAACTAATTGAATGTATATTTCATCACAGGACTCATCAAACAGAAGACTGGAAAGTGGGAATTTTCCCGGAGAGACTTCCTCAGCTCCATCCCTTTTGTCAGGGTCGATATGGCTTTGGGGTCAAAGGTCATTAGAAAGGGGCTCAATACAATTCCATACATGTTGTCTTCCTCTCATTCCCTATCTTATTTCCATCTCTTACTTAATTATATTAAATACAATATCCACTGAAATAGCAGTGTAATATTATTATTATTCATCCCTCAATCCTATTTAGATAGACTTTTATACATATATTTCACGCATTTCTATTCATTTAAAGGATATGGTTTCAATTAAATTAGTTCTCTATACTACCTCAGAATTATTTCAAGTGTTGTTAAATAAAATACAATAATTTATAAAATAGTCTAGAGTAATTAGGCGTTTTGTCGTCGGGAAATATAAATCAGGTGCTCAGAAGAACAGTGTCATATCCCCGTATTTTTAAAAATATTAAAATACTATGAACCTCTAAATATCTAATCTAAAATATAAGTAAAGCAGTTCTTTTTTAAACACTATTTTATTTCTCTTAAATAATTTTCAACTAAAAAACCGTGGTTTGATGTACAATAACTATAATAATTAATTGTCAATCTAGTATAAATAGTTAAGATAAATAAATAAAATATTCTATAAGTTTGAGAGGAGAGAGGAACATAATCAATCAAATTTATATAAGAATTACAAATAACGGTAGTAATTTAATATTAGGACAACGAGATGAGGGTGATATTTCGTGTGTGCTTCTGCAATGATGTTAATTAATTCATTGGGTAATTAATATTTAATCTATTTAATATATACAATGTTAACATAATAATTATTTATAACTGTAGGAAATATGAATTAATTAATTAAGTCAACGATTATTAAATTGTATCATTTAGAAGTTAAGAAAAATGAAATTAGCATACAGTGTTTCGTATAAGTCTTTTAAATCAATTCATACCGAATTTAAATACTTGTACTTTATTGATATGAAGAACAATAATTTCCTTGTTTAAGGTATTTCGTTAGCTTTTAAGTATTTTAAATGTACCTTAAATATCTCAAAATGAATATCAAATAAAACTGCAATTATAGGTTAAAGATTATTTTTTCGTAGGACTTGCATTTTTCTAGATTGTATGTATGTATTAAAATCAGTAGTAGTTCCAATGATTAAAGTACAACTATTAAGTTTTTTAAATAATAAATACGGAATTATTATCGAGAAATGGATGTTTTTTTTCTGGTACTATTTATTTATGTCAGAACAACTATGCTTTTCAGTTTTACGAATCCTAAAATAAACTTTCAATGTTAAGGAGTACACAATTTCTGATTAAATATTTTGATACAGATTTATTACAACAAATAAGTTATAACAAAAAAATAACATTGTTTACCTATCAATATCCATTTAATTAACTAACGATTAACAAGTAACACTTATCACACAATTATTTTCATAAAAAACATTCTGATTTGATTGTATCTTAATTAAAATATAAAGAAGTTTATTTTAAATCCTGGCAAAATTGCATTAAACTTTCAGGCTTAACAGTCCACCCCAACAAAACTTTAGTTTTCAAAGAATTCCATCTACTAAGATATTTATTATTCAGTTTTTTGGCTTCAGAGTAAGTAAGAATATCAAAATGCAGCTTCTCTTTTGGAGTCAATAATTTATACAAAGAAACAAATCTTGAAAATAATTTCTTCCTACAAATGTCAACCATTGCAGAAGGCTTCCCGAAGTTCTTTTTTGTTGCGCCCTGTTTTCTACCATTTACAATTACTTGGACACCACAATCTTTCTTAAGATTTGACCCTTTTTCTAAATTCCAAACTACACTACCAGGAGATGGGTTTTTGTTTTTAACACTGTCTCCACTTAAATCCATGAAATTCACTGAAGCTTGAGCAACAACGGGTTTCAAATACCCTTTTAAAAAATCCGAATCAAAACTACTAACAAGCTTTTCGTCATTAATTATAGAATATACACGTGAGTATAGAGCCCTTTCTAAGGATTCTTGGCTGAAGGAAACTGTTGAACCGATAATTACAGAGAAAAGCCGAATAGGTTCAGGAATAAAATTCCCTAGAAGTGACCCTTGTAACCCAAGAATGTGCCATTTTGCTATTTTGTCGCTACAGGACATACAAAGTGTTGGGTCACCTTTGCCCGGTTTGACTCTGCATTTTCCAACTGTTTGAACATTTTCGTAAACTAAAGGCCCTACTTCCAGTTTTGCTCCTGTTCGACACTGGCTTGAACCTGACAATTTTTGCTTTTTAGATTTTGAAGGACCTTCTTCGTCTTCTTTTTGGTCGGGAATTTCAATTAACTCAGACAATGGAATTATTGCAGCATCGCCACATGGCAAATGACTTATAAACAAGTGAAAAGATACATTTGGTAAAAGAACAAAATATTTGCCAGAGTCAGAATCATCTGAAATTTTTAAGTTAAAAATTGATTCTTCATTACCCTCGAGGGTCTGTTCTATTTGATTATAAAGGTACAGCAAGAAAGCCCTTCGGGCCAAGACTTCAGCATGGGAATCAGAAACCAAATCTGGGCTGAGTTCATTTTGTCCAAGACATTTTGTCCCTGTCCCGATAGAAACTACGGTATAATTATTATGATCAGGTTTGGGTACACATTCAAAATCTGAATTAATTTTACTATACTTTTTAACAATAGCGGCGAAAGTTGTCCACTTATTTAACTCAGGCTTACCCTTCTTTGATAAACATGATTTAAAATGTTGACATGCCACTCGAGCAATTTCATCTGCTTCAGAAAATTGAACAGAATCCATACTTGCTTTAATAAATGTTATTAGTCGTCGTCGTTGAATGTAATTTTCTTTCCTTTGAAAGCTGCCAAAGCCGGTTGTTGTCGTTTCTTAGCTTCCCAAGACGGATGTAGTTTTTCAGAAGGAGCTGAGGAAATAGGCTTTGACAGTTTTGTGTCTTTAGAAGGACCCTCAGATTTGGCAATAGGTCTGCTCTTGTTGCCCAAAGGTGTAAGATTGCTACTGCTCTCGTCTCCCTGGAAGAATTGAGACCTCTTAGGCTGATCAGTCTTGAAGCGTTTCGGACCCTTGTTGACAAGTTTTCCTTTGCGGAATATTGGTTTGAACTCTGCTGTCGAATTATGTTGCTGTTGAGCCCGACGTTCTTTACGAGGCCTGTGATCTTCAGGATCCTTTGGCCCGACTTTTACAAACACTTTGTCTTCTCCACCGACGAAAAATGAACTTTTTGGACGCTTTTTAGGAACCTCGTCAATATCTTCAGCGTCAAGCTTCACATTCAGTTCTTTTTTGCCCTTTTCTTCGAGATCGTTTAGATTGTTTAGAACCTGTACACGGACTGAACCTTTAGATTTTTCTATTTTGGGAGCTGCTTTCTTCTCAGGGTTGTTAATGGTTTTGGGTTTTACTACGACAGGTTCTTTTTTTATCTTCTTGGGCTCCACTTTTGCCTTTTTAATAGGCTTTGGCTTCAAGACTTTTGGTTGTTGCACCTTCTCAATATCAGGTTCTTCAGATGACTCTTCTTCAGTCTGAATTTCAGGTTCTTCGGTTTCTGAAGCGTCTGACTGTAAGGAAGCCTCCTCGTCATCTGCACTGTGAACTTCTTCTTCGTCGTCGTTCTTGTCGTCTTCTGATGATTTGACTTTTCCAGGTTTAATATTCTTAAAAGCCTCTCTTTCCAGCAGTTTTTTATTGATTCGTCTTCGTTTGTCCTTGCTTCTCTCGAGTAGGAAAGGAACCTGGAGTTCCCAGTAAACGTTTGACTCTCGGTATTTCCGGACTTCGTGTTGTATGGCAATGCAGTGACTCAGCCTACCTAAAGATCGTTCTTCAGTAGTGGACTGGAGATTTTGTAGAGTCTCTTCAAGTTTTTTCTTGTCTTTTAGAGCGTAAATTGAGACACGGTCTTCTTTCAAGTGCTGAAAAGTAAAGTAAAACAAGAATTAAGGTTAGAAAATACTTACAGTAGTATTTATAAATGTAAAAGTGTACCTTGATAACATGGATTTCTTCTACAATTCGTTCCGCCTTTCGTTTCGCTTTCTCTAGTGCCTTTTCAGAGCCTTTTCTTTCCTTTAGTCTCTTCACCTCCTTGGTCAATTTGTTTATAAGATGAACTCGGCCTTTTCGCACAGATTTTCTCATCAATACTATCTGCAACAACATCAAACATTTTAGTAATTTTAAATTTTAAAACATTGAACATCAAACTATTCACTATTAATTGACGCAGCTCATTTTCAATTACAAATTATACATCTTGTGGTACTAAAATGTTACAACTGGACATTAGACTGGTCAGTTAATTAAACTTTTTTTAAAAACAACAAAAAAACAATTCAGCAGCATTTTGAAATTTTGACTTACATGATTGTTGAGTTCTTGTTTTTTTGTGAGTGGTTCAGCTGGCTCTGTTGATTTCTTCTTTCCTTTCACCTTCTTCTTCACTTCTTCATTTTCCATCTCAAAACAATTAATTTAATTAACTAGACAATTAGAATTAGCAGAGGAAATTAAATAAATCTCCATCGCAGATCAACAAAAAACTTTAAAAGTTTTTATTTCCTCGTGGTGGACAAAGTTCCCACGCTAGCCAATGTATTTTGGGGCGAGTTGAGAATTTTAAGCTAATTTATTGTTACTTTCACCAACTTTCACTTTCTCGAATTAAACATTTCTAATAATAACAATATGTTGATTTATAATGTGATATGAATTAAGAGCGTTCTCAATAATACCTCAAAGGATTATTTATTTCCAAAAAGTCTAAATTTTCTAGAATTTTCAACTGCAATTATTTGATTGTGTATAAAACAAGCTATGAAATAGTACAAGGTCCAACAGGGCGTTTGAATTCCCAAGTATCAATATTTGGTTCTCTCAAGTTCTTGAATTTCTTTAGGTATTTTCGGCAGGAGGTTCGATTTTCGAATCCATAGCTTTCCACTGAAATGTCTCGATATTCAAAGTTATTCACTTGCCAGAACACACCCTCGTCCAACTCAACCGTTGGTCTTGTAAAGTATTGGATTGATTTTGCAAAAGGTCCTTTGGACAAGATTTGAAAGCCGGACCTTTTCATCTATAATAGAATGTAAATGCAAATAAATTAGATGACGGAGATTTCGTTCGTGTTTTTAAATAAAATATAAACTTACAGAAGTAAAGAAGTATTTCAATTTCATATGTTTAACAGCAAGATTATAAAATCGATCCGTAAGTTTTGGAGTCTCAGCGAGGAACATCTGCTTTAATCCTATGAATCAATTAATAATGAATTTCAGTATTTAATTCAAAACTTTTCAATACTAAAAAATGGATAAGGAAAAAGTATTTTTAAATATATACTCTTGAGTTGAAGTATAGCAGGCTGTTTCCTTTCATCACCTAGAAAGCCCCTGTCCGTCAAATTCTCACACCGTTGTAGAAATAATCTCTCTAGATTTGGCAGTCCACTCCAAAGCATTAGGAATTCGTCATCTTCTGCCATCCATCCTTGCAACGACAGTTCTCGCAAATTTCGAAAATTATTTACCAAATCCGAGGCTTTTATAAATAGCATGTCCACACAAGGAAATTCTGGGTTAGGATTATCTGGTGGAATGACTCGAGCAGAAAAACGTTTTATGGAATCTCGTTTGGTCTACAAGCAAAAATAAACTCAGTCATTAATTTCAATTATTTCAAGTAAAATATTGATATTTAAAAAAAAGTATTACCTGCATAAACTTTGAAATAAAAAGGAGATAACTTCTAGGATTAAATGCAGACGAGTACTCAACAGAAAAGAGAAAGTTGACAGACGTCAACCTAGGGAACTGAGGGAGGTCGTAGTTTAAATTAAAAATAGAAATATTTTTCGACTCTAATCTCAATTCTTGGAGATTGTCAAACTCCATTAAAATCATGTTGTCATTAATCGTATTAATCGTCCCCACAATTCTAGCCACCCGGGTACAATCCTCATCTTCTAAATCATCAATAATCTTCTGCACCGTGCTAGAATTACCCAAAAGCGTTATGTTCCAATCTGCACAAATCCTTGCTAATTTTCGTATACTCGGTTTGTCATCATCTCGACTGTCGTTTCGATGAATATTCAAATATTTTAAATTCTTCAAGTATTTTCCTCTCAGATCTAAATGATCTATTAGAGGTTGAATAACGAATCTGTCATGATGCTCGTCAGTTTCTCCTTCGCCGTACATTGTCCGAGGCAATTGTAATTCTTGTAGGTGTGAACAATTCGAAAATATATTTGTAAAGAACCCGGACTGTTTACTCGAGCATTTTAAATATTTAAACCCTCGAACTTTTAGAACTTCAAGTCGTTCCCAATTTCGTACAAGTTTTTGTAGCGTGTCATTGGAGCAGTTGAGAATGTCAAAGTCTTCCATAGTAAGAGATCGGAGGTTTGGACATGATTCTAGAATAGTGATGATACAAACGGGTTGGAAGTAATCGTCTCGAGCTATTAGTTTACTTGTGGCAAAGAATAAAACTTTTATGTCGTCTCCGTATTTGTGTAGGAAGTCGGATAAAGCAGAGATGTTTTGACCAAAGGGATTTTCAATTGAGAATGTGAAGCTGGACCATTTCATTTCCGATTTGAATAGTTCCGTGTAGAGGAATTTTGAGGAGAAGATGTGGATATTGAAATGCTTCAAGTTTTCTTCTGTCTCGACCCAAGATTTTGTTGTTTTGCATGTCGCTCGAAGAGATTTTAGTGAGTCAAAGTCCATGTACTTCATGATTTGTTGGTAGACCTTAAATCATACAGGCATATAAATGGGTGAAATTTGTTATATATGTTTAAAATGCTAAAATCGGGGTGTTGTTTGAATCGTCAAAAAATATCAAAAAAGCAAAAATATTTCTTGTTTCATGAATTACTATAATTCTGGAAGGGAAAATAGTCTAAACGTTTTTCCAAAAATCTGATAATAATGAATATTTTTTAAAAAAAATGCATACCAAGTCCGGAAGGTTGATAAATACCGCAGACAATGTCATTGTGCTAATTCGTTATAACTTACTACTGGAATGTCAACAATTTATGATCTAAATAATGTAATAAGCATTTTGTACTCGTCGATGATTGTGCTATTAATATATTATGGCTGTATAATGGACTGCTTGTATATGTAAACAAGGTAATTTAACAATTTACATATAGACAAACATTTCAAGGGAATTGAGAAATGTACAACATTACAATTTACAGATATGGGTTTGTCACCCGAGAATTCGGAGATTAGATTGACTCTGCCCAACTCCCGGGTTCTTTATCGATCAGTTTGCATTTCAATAGCAAGGAGTAACCCGAACCTTTTCACGAAGAAAACACGAATGATTTTTTTTGCATTTCAGCATTGCGTTTTATTCGCTGGCTAAAGCTTTGTTTATGCTCCAATATGAATTGATATGACGCTTAAAATTATCTGTCTCATTCAGCACATTCGCATTTAATTTAGTAAGTTATGGATTATTGAAGCGATTTTCAACATAAATTGGGTCAATATTATAACGTGGAGGACTATTCGTCCATCCCCGTAATGTGTTCTATAATAATAATATGGTCATGAGAGTGATGTTGGTGGAAGTTTC
>JAQGBQ010001595.1:0-11045 GCA_034698485.1 Vertagopus arboreus
CCCCGACTCATTTGACCCCCGACACATTGGACCCCCGACTCATTTGACCTCCGACACATTAGACCCCCGACTCATTTGACCCCCGACACATTTGACCCCCGGCCACTTGAACCCCAACACCTCTGACTTACGGTACTTTTGACCCCCGTATGAACTACAAGGATGATTAAATCATGCTACATGCTTAGATGACTTCTCAAATTTATCCTTTTACTATATAAATGATAGTGATACCCTTGAAAACAGACATTTACAAAAATTGGAGGTTTGATTTAATTGTAATCGAGATCTTAATTTAAATGTTACAATTGAAAAGCTGTGAATGTTACCCCTTGTTACTAGACTTTAAAATTATGGAACAAAATTGAATAGACATCTATTTATCTAATGTTGCATCTAGCATCGACAGTTCAAATGAAAAGTAAACTTCAAGAGATTTATTTTAATGTTGAAAGCAAATTTTTAAATCAGTTTTTTTTGTGGAAGAGTTGGAATACAATTGTTTAACAAACATTTTCCCATTTTTTAACTCGATTTGAATTATTTAAATATAGTATTTATTTAATGATCAGATAATATGATTTAATCATCTTCTTAATTCATACGGGGATCAAATGTGTCGGGGGTCTTATGTGCGGGGTCAACTGGCCGCAAATCGAGACAAATCTACATGACCTAATTTTTTAATAATTACTCTAATTTGTAATCTTCTTCTATAATTACTACATGCTGCGATACTAATTTACCTTATGTTTACGGGCGTCGCTTCTAAGAGATAAATAAATAAATGTCGTGTCGCCTCAGAAAAGAATGCAATTTGTCGATTCCAGGTTTTTTAACAATATTAAACTTCAATTACTTCACTTCAAAATAAGTTAAATTTCGAAACTTTTCATCAATTAATTACTGAGAAATTAAAGTTTCAATTAAAGTGGCGCGTTAGGATTTGTATGCTTATACAAAGAAAATTTTTGCCCTCGCTCGAATTTAATCCGCAATATCACTGAAATTATGATCGACAACTTGCATTCTTTTCTGAGGCGACACCACAAATAAATAACTGTCTGAATGGTTTCAATTCTTGGCGGATTGAGGATACTACAATATCAGACCTGAAACGCAATGAAAGCGCGTAGCAAATTTCTGTCGACAAAAAATCCAGCATTTTAGCCCAGTTTTGTTGGAAAGGCTGCTAAACCGCGTCTGTATTTTGTTAACTATAGCCAAATTTGACTAAATTCGAGATCCCACCCCTGGCTTTCAAGCTCTCAAAATTCACAACAATATTTCGAATTTTGTTGATTACAACTCAACATGAGCAGGTAAGTCTTGTTGAATGTATTGAGTACTTGGAGTCCTCAACAACCCTTGTATGCTTATTTTGACAATATTGTTGAAAAACTGAAACTTCAGTCCGTTTATCATCCCATCGATCTTTTGAAAATCGAGAATATTGTACCGATTTGATCGAATGATTAATATCTTGCTATCATTTAAATATTGGCACCAATTCTAGAACGTAATAGCAAGTAACTACTAACCGCAAAATTTCGATTGGATCGATTATTGCTAGGATTAATTATTAATTACTACCTTGTTCATCATCGCTTGTCTCTCATCTTATTTTTCAAGATGTATACTCTTAAATTGATTGATTGAGTGTTCAACAAAAACACCTTATCTTTGTTCTAATTTTACACGTCTTAAGACACTTAAACATTCTTTTGCTAGCAGTTTAGTTCGAAATATTCAGGTCAATTTTTGTTTATTCAGCATATAGGATTTTTATTTGTTTAAAGGTTCCACATTTGTTTTACACACAGTTAAAAATTTCGGAGAATAGCTAAATTTTAAAATCTTGACGTCCAACTTTAATTTCGTAATTTATTATTCTTTGTTAATTGCTTTTATCGAGATATTTGATCATGAATTTGACAAATCACATTATTTTAATACTATTAATTAACTCATTTGATTACTGCGTTTGTCAAACAATTGTAAACTTAAACGATTACCTCACTTTTTTTAAACATTGTTTTGTTCACTTAATTAATTACAAAGGAATTGACTTTCTTCCACTTGAAACTCCGATTGTGTTATCTCGCTACATCCCTATCCGTGAATTTAGAGCCTCTAAATTCATAACCAGATATGTCACTTATGGAGACATTACATCCAAAACTAAAATTATAATAAACCTTAAAAAAGTCACGGGTCATAAACGATCTTGTGATGTCAATTTTTACCTTGATCCTACCATTATTGGATTACCGTTTAAAAAACTGGATCCCTCTGAATTATTTTTTCAGAATCCATTTAGAGCCCGAATACCATCTGAATATTATTTATTCTGTACAACTGGCGATTGGAATACTGGAAAATTAATGCATTCTCGTAAATTATATCACATGCTAGTAACAGAGAATCAAAAAAGCAAATATTCATGGGATGACCTCATGACCGGCGTCGTTGCTAAATTTCCAATGTCTAATTTATTGAGATTTCAAACGACCACAAATAACAACACGGATATTAAAATAATTTCAACCGAAATGGCATGCAGGGTATGTGATCAACTGTCAAGAATGGAATACATATCATTCGATTTACATTCTGATACTTCTATTGAACAACAACTGAGTGATTTAAAGCGCAAAAAGTATGTAAATAATTACCATAAAATACATCTTAAGAATCAATCTAGTATGCACGAGATGAATAATGTTTTGTCGAAATAGAAACACACTGTGCTATTCAGAGAAATCAAACGGTTAAAGGAAGATAAGGGCATTTCTATTGAAGAAATCTTGTACGCGCTAATTTTTCCTAATATTACCTTCAAGGGACAATTTATTGCAACAACAGTTAAATTTAATGTGTATGAAGGATTTGTGTTTATACAGCAAATTGACGACTACAAGTTTATTTCTTGTGGTCAAATTAGAGTGCACAAATATCATTCGACGGCCTGATTTCAGCATTTGAATTTCGAGCTTGGATTTTAATAGCGTGTACGTACATTGGCGTTCATTATTTTTTATGTTAACCGCAAAAAGACCACATAGTGTTCTGACTTCAATTCTTGACAGCTTAAACATTCTTTTGGAGCAAGGAGATTCAATTGCTAGTAACAATGCAAAAATAAATGCCATGTACTTTATTTATGGTTCCGCCATTCTTGTCTCAGTTGTTTTAAGCAATCAATATAAAGGAGATAATATCAGTGCTCTAACAGCACCACTACCACTTTTACCACTTACGAAATTCAGTCAGCTTTTGCATTTCAATTACGACCTTTTTACTCCCATAAGTTCTAGTAATGAAATCCGGTTGAATTTATTTGACGTGTTTCGTGCTAAAGATTACAATGCAGAGATATTTAATAAATACAACGTGTCAGAAGCCCAATTTATGCAGATGAGAACAGAATTTTCTGAACTTCAAAATAAAGATATTCATTTTAAAAATAAATCCCAAACTATACAAGAGAAAATAAGATTTGATCCTAAAGAAGTCTCATACATGATTCAAAAGGGGCTAAAGTTTCACACTTTTCTCAACTTTCTGGATGAATGTAACAATACAGCAGTAATTACTTGGAACTCCTATTTAGAAAACAGTGAAGTACAAGCAAGGAAATATCATAAGAATAGAGCTGGTCACAACTCGATTGGAAAGGAAGTTTTATATCAAAAATCGGTTGGATGGGGAATAAGTGATTGGAAAGATCCGATAATGTTTCAAAGACTTCAGGCACTTCATGAGTCAAATATTTTAAATAAATGGATCGAATTTAAACGATTGGCACTTTTTGGAAGAATAAACTCGAAGCAAACTGAGACAGCAGAGCACCTTCATCTGATAGGAAATATGGTCACGATATTTCTTGTGTTTTTAATTGGGCTTGGAATCAGTTTACTAATTTATTGCAATGAATGTCTCTATTTCCACTTTCTAGCATTCATACGCAAGAGATGGGTTGAGAAGAAAAAAGAAATACCCACCAATTTAATATTAGTTCAAAGTGACAATTAATTATTAAGATCATAATATCATGAAAGGCACAATATTGAATTATTCCACAAAATTACTAAATTGAAAACCATTATAATTTAAAAAAAATTAAAACAACGTTTGTGTATTTGTGCTTGCGATGGCAATTGGGATGAAATGTGGCGGTCATTCTGTTATCACATACTAAAGTCCAGTGGATTAAATTTTAAGTTTATTTATAAAATTATGAATTATATAAAATTATTGCACAAAATGACTACATTGAAAATTATTACAATAATTTTTTTAAAAAAAATTCGAACAACTTTCAAGAAATCCGAGCTAAATGAAATCAATTAAATATTTTTGAATGCATAACATTTTATTAGTCCGTGATTTTTTTTCAGGAACGATTTACACTTAAATATGATGTTTCATATAGTATTTAGTATTTTTATTACTGCGAGATATTTACACAATGAGGAAACCTTGATATGTAAATATTTTTATCATTCATTATTATTCAAAAGCTTAAAAAAATGTTGTTGCTGATTTTTATTCATTCTTGGATTTCAATTAATTAAAATGCAATTATTTATTTCAGTTTCAATTTACAGATGAACAGCAATTAATAATTTTAAGATAACTACAAAATTGTCTGTTTTCCGCAATTATTGACATTACATGAAACTTTATAACAACACTTTGCATTTTGTTTTTTCTTCTTATGATTTTGTATAATACAAATCCTTTAAATTCCTGAAATTAAATCTGTCAATTTTGCATATTATGACAAATTGCAAATTTAGTATCTGTAATTTAGTTATTATTTTTAAGCTATCCTTGGGCTTTGCAGACTTTTTATGTAGAATTAAAATTAGCAGATGGTGACAATGAATCTAACCCCTATCCTTAATAAAAACAAATGCAGTAATAAAATTAGGATTTTTTCTATAAATCGGATTAGTATTTAATCGGGAACTAAACTAGCATTTGATATCAGTTTTGTTTTGTCGTTTTATCTATAACTTTTCCATTCTAGAAACAATCCTTTTTACTTACAGAATTCAAAATTTATTTTGAATTTCGAAATTATTGTTTTTTTTCTTCAATTTTAAAATGAAATCCAGCATTTTACTTGCAATTGGGTTTTTGGCCATTCTTTCATCATTTAGGATGGCCAAAGCTCAAGAATGTGAGGATGACGAGGTAAATAAATAATAAATCAATTTTAATTAATTTAATAATATTCAGAGTTAGCATGTTTTAAAAATTTTCTTACAATTTTTCATGAAAACATAAAACTTTAAAAAAAATTTAAAATTTAGGAGCAATTTTTCAAAAGCCAGTGAAAAATACTGAAAAATAGTCCCTGGAATTATGCTGTATCTTTAATTTACATTTTTAAATCCTTTCAAGGGTATAAGGTTTCATTCTATATTTTTTAATTTTCCGTTTTTTAATAAGTAAAAATTCGTGAAATTTCACTTCATATTTCTCGTTTGTCAACAAATTTATAGGTATAAAGTTTCATAAGATTTCACTTTTCGTTTTTCACTTGAAATTTCATAGCATATATATAACTCGTTTTTGGCTAATATTTATTACTTGTCTCAACTCAACATTAAGTTCGATAGCAATTTTTCACTTTTCTTGAAAAATGGAAAAAATATTGAAAAAAAAGTGAAAAATTAAAAAAAAATAGTGATAAACTGGGAAAATACAAAGGCTATTTTTCAAGGTTCTGTGAAAAATAGTGAAAAGGGCCGAAATTTTTGCGGAATTTTTCGATGTTTTAACTTTTCAATGCTTTTGAGGACCTGAAATGAAATTTTGTTGCTTCCAACCCCATTGTATTTTTCATTTTTCAACGATTTTAGGGTCATGAAATTTAATGAGATTTCACTTGCCAACCTTGCTTAAATTGCTAAAGCCTTATTTAATTCAATTCTAGATGGAATTCGATGACGGGGAGTGTATCCTAGCTGCCTTATGGTGCGATGGAAGTAAATTATTAAACACATTTATTAACTTTATTGAACACCTACTTCTTATTAAAACGTTTTACTATTTTAATTTTTTTCCTTAAAATTTTCAGTTGAGGATTGTACCGATGGATCAGATGAAATTGATGTTTGTCTAAAAACTCCTAATTCGATTAAAAGGAAAATGTTTCGAAAAGGATTCTAACCAAACTATAAAAAAAATATGCACAAAAATCTGATTTCACTTAAGAAATAATCCAGCTTTAAAAAAAAATTAAAATATTTTATTCAAGTTAAACCAACACCGTAGTCAACTTTTAGTTGGAAAAATAACATAAAAAATGTCCGGTCATAAATTTAAAATTTATTAAAAACTACGGTAAAAAATATTCGGAAACATTTGACGAACCTTTATAATTTTCCTTTGGCATTATTAACGACGCTTTAATACTTAACTTACTTTAATCATAATAACAATATCGTAATCTTCATAATAAAGCAACAAGAGAGAATGTTAGTTAATTACATTTGAGACGATTTATTAACGAAGTCGTGAACACATTGTAACCATTTAACGATTTGTCGTCCATTAAGTTGACGTAATCTGAAAGCTTCTTCATCTAATATAATCAATAAATTCCACAAGCTTATCAATAATCAGTAGCAAGTTTGATAAAATAAATTTGCAAAATAATTGGCAACAACTTTTCATTTCTAGAGCAAAGCATCTAACCTAATCTAACCTTTTCGAAACTCTTCTTCGTTCTCAAATAAAAAATATTTGCAGTAAAAAAACCACTAGTTTTATTCTTAGGTGATTTTTCACTTGAGAAAGAAGAAGAGTTTCGAAGATAAAAAGCACAATTATTTAATACAACTAATCAGCTTCAATTTGAACCATAATTCAATTTTTTATCTTTATAACTCTAGGCTCAGTTAAATTTTTAGCAAGACTTGTTTTCCCCATAAGCCAACATGGTGACGTGTTTCTTTCCTTGCCCCAATAGAGATTTCTTTTAATGGCATACACTAGAACCTAAACAAAAGATGATTATATTAAACATTAAAAAAATCTCAACTTTACTTTCCGCTATCTCCACTGCTTTAAGTTGAGATTATTTTGTAGTAGTTTATCATCGTCGAGCATTGGGTGCATCACTTTTAATATTTCTCAAAATGTTTTTCAGCATTTAAAATACTGGACTGTCTAAAAAGAACGAATGAAAATAGATGCTGTAATAATATGCAAATTTGAATTTTGCTTCATTTGCTATCTTAACTGCCGGTGTGAAAAATAATTGTCTGCTGTTTACATTATCTCCGTCAGGGTTGGCAAGTAAAATTTCATAAAATTTCATAGCCATAAATTTGTTGAAAAACGAAAAATACTGTGAAATTTCATACCTTGAAAATTATTGAAAAATTACGATTTTCAAATAAATATTGAAATTTCATTAATATTTCATTGAATTTTTTTAAAAAAAAACATAGTCAGATTTCATATCCTCAAAAGAATTGAACAATAAAAACATGGAAAATACAGCCAAAATAGAGGGCTGTATATTTTTCCAATTTTGTACTCTCATTTCAAAAAATATTTTTTGCATTTTTCATAATAAATTGTAAGAAAAGTGCAGAATTTCGAACCCTGATCTCTATTTAATTTGCAGACAGTTTCCAATTTCAGAGGAATCATATAAATACACTATTGAGTTTAGGAGTAAAGACTATAAGAAGAATAGAAAGAACAAGACCAGTATCACATTAAATATCTTCAGCTGCATTCATTAAACGTTTAAACTAGTACAGTTCAAACTATGTATAGTAAACTTAAAAAAATGCACAGGGAGGTCCAAATAGATTGTCAAAACACTATGTATTTTTACTACTTCATTGTGAAAGAATTTTGTCGATTCTAAGAAAGTATTTTGAAGTCAATGTATTTTGCCCACCCACTGAGAGTACAGTTACACAAATATTTTTTTTAAATCTGTATCTTCCATCAAAGTAGGATTTAGTGTGTCTTCGGGATTTAATTTTGAAACTGGTTGAATTACTCTATTACATTCCGCTAAAAAAGGCCACCTAATCAATACTGATTTTCTTACTTTATATTTTTAAGAAACGAAATCTCTCTAGGACGATTTAATGCAACTCCCAGAAAGTATTTAAAGTACAGAAAGTGTTTAAATTGTTGATAAGACCAAGATTTACACTGTCTCACGAGGTGTTGGCACTACATTTTTTGGATGTATTCTTTCTGAGTCTTTGCAGTAAGTACTAAAATGAAATTAAATACTTACATATATCATATAAATTTATTCAGTTTGAAATGAGGCTCTTCTATACAGATTGGAAGTTAACAAGCAGATTTCTCTTCTGGGTTTCAAACTCTTTGTGAACCCAGGTTGGAGTAAAGATGTTCGGAATGATTTTAGTGATTTCAGCTGCACTGTTTCAATCGAGAGTGTCCCCAGTGGAACATTTCTTCATAAGAAAGAGATCAAAGGATTCAATTTATTTAAAACCATGGACTTGGAGTCTGTTAAATTGGAACCAAGTTCCCTTTATCAAATTACTCTATCATGCAGTGGAAAATATATATATTATTTGGACAACAAACGACACGATTGGGTACTTATTTTCATTTTTATCCTGATTTTATAATTCATACAATCTATGTCTGTTCTCTATTTCAAACTATTTTGTTTGGTTGCAAATGTCACATTTTGTTCATGATTTTTTGGCATATCACAATCCAATCACTTTAAATGTACATATTTAGATTGAAGCACTAAAAAAATATTGATTATTAATTTGCACAGAGTACAATTTGGGGATTCGAAGTGCGATTTGGAATACGAAAGCGAAGATGAAACTGAAACAATTCACTTCCAATTTAGTCCAGGAGACTCATCGAAAGTGCCTCTTGACGAAGGAATTATCCAAGAGATTATTTTTAAAATAAATGAATAAAATTGTTCTATCTAAAATTCTAAACAACAAAAATCATTCTGTTACATTCTTCTTGTTATAAAACTTACTAAAGTCTCAAGTCGAAAGAGAAAATGGTGTCTAATTTTTGTTCACGGAAAGATTATAATTTTAATAAAAATCAGCTGAACCTATTCCCCTAAAAACTATTTCAATTTTCAATGGATTTCTAAAAAAAATGACGCAGTTTTCTTAAGGATTCCAATGCATTTGCAAAAAAATAAGATTGATCATATATTTTAATTTAAAAAAGAACTACTCTTTGTAATAAATGATTGATAACATTTAAAATTAGAATAGAATTTGATTTATTTTACGAGCTATTGAAAATGGCAATCTGCATGATTTTTTTGAAAAACTTCTTAATTCTCAAAAAGGAAAAGTTTCTAATTTTTTAATTTTAGTTTTGAAGAACACAATTGTTTTTACGATGTTTTTGGTGTTTGGGTTCGATATACGAAACATAATAGTTGAAATTTTGCATTCAACTTTCTTGATAAACAGCCCGTATTTAATACAATAATAATATTATGCGAAATTGAACTTTGATTCTTTTATATCTGAACTTTATGTGTGAACAATAATTGTCTGTAAATTACATCATTTCTGCTCAGGGTTGGCAAGTGAAATTTCATGAAATTTTATACCCTTAAATTTGTTGGAAATTGAAAAATATAATAAAATTTCATACCTTTAAAATTGTTGAAAAATAAACAGTTACATTTTACAATTTTAAAATAAAAAAAATTAAAATTGAAAAATTTAGAGTGAAATTTCATCCTCAAAAGGATTGAAAAATACAACCAAAATTCGGGAATATTTTTCACAGACTCTTGAAAAAAAACTGTATTTTACTTTATTCAAGACAAGTGAAAAATTGCCAACCTTGTATCTAGCATGTTCCCGTTTTACACAAATTGTCAGAATATGATTTATCATTGCATTACATATAAATATACATGACATAATAATTTTGAGATTAATTGCATAATAACTGCAAATGAAATGTTACACAAGATTTCGCGTGTCATAAAAAACAAAAAAGATAAGAGCAAAACAACACTTAACGAATATTTAATTTAATTGATAAGTAGTCTTATCATAATCTGGTGTCAATGAGAAATATCATTCTGTATATTTTAACATCAGTTGAATAAAGTAAATCCACATTAAAACTCCATTTTAAATTAAAGGATGTCCCATATAGTTGTAGACTGGACCTTTTGGCGGATAATAAGTAAGACTGTAAATTGTTTAGGAAAACAAATTTATTTTCTAAAACTACATTTCATTAGCTCAATTTTGGTATATAATACTTATTGGTTCATTACGGATATACATGAGAAAAATTGGATTGAAGAGAAAAATTGTCAACGCATTTTTGAAGAAAATCTCTGAAAAAGTCGGGATCACGACTAATGAGACGTACGTTTCGGTGGGCCAATCAAATTTTTCAAAAATGCATTTTTATTATACTTCCAACTTATCTAAAGCAGGATAGGAAGAAAAAAAAACGAAAAAAAAAATTCCAAAAGATATACAGCATCTGCCAAAGCATATCGAGTTTCGAATCCAGTGGTAATCGAAGGGTATATTAACTGAAGGGGTCATTCTAAAAATTTTATTAAAGGTGGATTGGAAACCTATATTAATAAGTTTCATAAAAATGACAAAATAAATTTCCGGTCGCACCCTGCAAGAAAACACTAATTCAAAAAAGTAAAAATTACCTTCATGAAAAAAATATCGATTTTGCCAAAAAGATGCCAACATCCCTAATTTCCCACAACTCTGTTCCATTAAATTGTTTTGGGCATATTTCAAAGCCTAATCCTCTAGCTTTAATATAAGCTATAAATCATTGACAAATTCAAAGGGATGTGGAAGAAACTTCGATAACAAGTTGATAAAACTTTCGAAAACGATGTCATGAAAAACGTCAGAAAGAAAATGGATTTAGTGGCTGTAGGGAGGTTAGAAGAATTTGATGTTAATAAAATCTTGAAGACAACTAATTGATACACTACATATGCAAAAGGTTTTAAATTTCACAAAGTATTGGATTTTTTATAG
>JAQGBQ010001596.1:0-11044 GCA_034698485.1 Vertagopus arboreus
TTAACTCCAGCCTTTGAATCTAGTAGAGATTGCAATGAATATGGAAATATCAAAAATCTGGAAAACTGTTTTTTGTTATTTTGTCACAATAATTAATTGAATTTTGTTCTAAATCTCCGTATACATAATAGTAATTTTAACATTAGTGTATACGGAGATTTTGAAGAAAAAAATTAATTAATTATTATGACAAAATAACAAAAAACAGTTTTCCAGATTTTTGACTCCTAACTCCGATATAAATTCAGATTTTGATTAGTTTTTTTGGGGGCATACTGTCCTCATTGAGACGCATCGATTTCTCGTAAATATTGCAGGGAAATGGTCTTTCATCAGAATGACTCGTTTTATGACTATTGAGTTCACGTTGTGTTTTGAATCGCTTCGGACACTGTTTACATTGGAAACTTGGGGTTGACTCCGTGTTTTAAAATGCCATTAGTTTTGAAGGCGGAACCACAAATTGCACATTTAAAGTAAGATGAAAGCACTGCAAAGTAAGTTTGTGAAAAATACATTAGCTTGTTTCAAGCAATCCTAGCCGTTTAAAAATTTATAAATAAACCCTAACGGTACATAATTTTCCACACCAAACCATTTTTTTTATAAACACCAGAAATATCTACATAGATACAACGATTGACTGATTATAAATAATTAATTTGCTTTTATGTCCCGAAATTAAATCGATATTATTTCAATATTCATACGACCTCAACTTGGTTGGTTCCAACCTGTCATAGTGTTTCTATTGTCTTCGACCACAATACCACAAAACGAGTCTAATCGAGAGTTATTCGAATGGATATATTCAAAAGCTTCTAGGATTTACATGTAAATGTAATATATCTTACTATTATATCCTTTTACATATATGAGCTCTGTTTCTTCCTAAGATCAAGTAACCATTCATTATTCAACAGCTTGCAGATTTTTCTTATGAAATCAATTTATGATGTGATATGTTGGACAAATTTGTAATAATGGTCGAGAGAGATCAGGGATGTCAAAGTTCAAACCCGTCATATCTTATTTATGTGCAATTTTTATACAACCTTATTAAATCATGCAGTGTTTTAATTTATCACACACGATGATTCACACATATGTCATCTCATTACTATGATAATATCATGATTTATGGGTCCAGTAACATGCTCAAAGAAATACTAGATAACAGTGACTAGTACTCATACATTACTGAGTCATGCATGTACACTGCTGCTCATAAGTTATCATACAGATTTCTTTGCTTTGTAGGCATCTTCATTTCGAAGCTACAAATGGTAGGCACAAGTGGTGTGGTTGATTCGGGTTTTGAAATTTAAATTTAAGGTCAAAATTGAAGGACCAAAAGGTGAAAAATCAAATTTTTCAGTGATTTTTTTCGTGTCAAGTTACATTTGTTTAGAAAGGCACTAAAATGCTGACTAAAATGCTGTAATTCTCACCTCTTCCTTACTGGTTTGAATAGCACTTTTTTTAAAAAAAACTTGTGTCACTGTTAAGGGCATGCACTGTCTCAAAAGAAACTTGTTTATATTTTATTTTTTAAATTCCGCTCATGAACCTCTGATCGCACTGACATGAGACTTACCTTATTTTAATTAAGATTTGAATGCCTTTCAAGAAAAAAATATAACATGACCCGCATAAAAAATCACTGAAGAAAATAAGGCTTTCACTTTTCGATCTTTGACCTCAACCAGGCTTCGCCAAATAAGCAAAAAGCATGGTTTTTTCTTTGCTTGGTTTGCATGGTAAGCAATCCTATGCTAAATTTGCTTACACAATGCTTGGTTTGCTTGTTTTGCTTGGATGGGGAAATCTTATACTAGGACTCTATATTACTTATACATATTATTAAAATAAAAATTCTATATAAAAAATTGTCATGAATTCTATTTAACTTTAGATTTAAATTAATTACATTATTTATAGTTAAACTTGAGTCTGAAATATGGTTAATAGTTTTATTTTAATTTTTAAAAAAAATCAAAATTATTATTGGAGCTGAAAATGAAAGATAATTCCATTTTACTTATTGTTAATTCACTTTCATAATTATATTAAAATTCATCAAGCTATTCTTTCTAATTAATATCTTAAACGTTAGTAATCCAAATGCCATATTTTATCATTATTTTTTGGTGCCAAACAAAAGCATCCAAGCAAAAAGCACAAAATCTGGATGCTTGCTTTTTTCGCTTATTTAGCAAAAAATGCATGCTTGATGCTTGGGTGATTTTTTGCTTGGGAGAACCCTGACCTCAACCTTCACCCTGAATCTAAATTTTGAAATCTAAAACGCAAATAAACCAGACAACTACGAGAATATCTCCGTGATTTTTTTCACGTTTTTAGCTTTGAATTGAAGGTGTCCAAAAAGTGGGGAAATCTGTATGACAACTTATGAGCAGCAGTGTGCTTGTCATTTCTGTCATTCAATTGATGTTTATGCATTATGTCTTTCAGGTTTGGATGACATGCCATGTGTTATCTCGTGTGCAAGAAAACGATGATATCGTACATAAATGACTAAATACAAGAACTTTATAAATTTGCAATGTATCTGTAGCCTTCATAGCTGAATTTGAACGAACAGTTATCTACATTTAAGGATTTATTAAAACAATAATCATTTACCATAATACCAGTTTAAGAAACCTGATCGTTTCCAAAAAATTTATCCTAATCGGTGAGAAGTTATTCTAACAAGTAAGTGACTTTTTTTTTTGTTTTTACTTCATAACTTAGTGATAATAATTTAAGAATAAGCCGTTAAATTGCGATTTTGGTCACCTTTTACCAGCAAATGCCTAAACGAACTAGTTTATAAAGTTTTGCAATTAAAAACAGTAGCATAAAGTTCCCAAGATTGTTAGCCAATATTTTTGAAATTCGCTATAAATTAAGCAAGACTGGTTATGAGACAATTTATAAATTAACACTGCACTGGCTTGAAACTTAGTTGTGAAACAAACAGGTTTGAAAAAAAAATTACCAAATAAAGCTAGAAATATTACGTTTTAGTTTTTTTCACTCTGTTATTCCAAAAAATTAAAATTAGTCACATGAAAAATGGAACAGTTTGCACTATAACTTATTTATACAAATTAAAATAGAACAATAATGTAAGCAAAGTGTTTTTGAAATTCTTTGTTGCTTTTGAATTTTTATATTTTTTATATCTACTGTTTAGTATTTTTATCGATAAAATCTCAAAAAACGAGTCGATGCAAAATATTAAATTTTCCATGCTAAACTGAAATTAAAAACAAAATTGCATATCATTCAGCAACTTTATTAGTTTTTTATGCGCTACAAAACTTTTGAAGTCGCAATGCTTTTATCTATTTAACTTGTCAGCTATTTTTGGGTTTAAAACCCTGTTACCAATTGTGCTAGAAACATTACTTGGTGTAATTACTATTTTTAATTGATTATAATAGCTTATGTTAATATTTTTTTATCAGCTGACTTCATCCAGTGAACATATTTATTCTCATTTTAATACATGCAAAGGTATATAATTCCACGTTTAGTAGTACATAATACTCAAAGTTTAAACAAACGAGCTGTAATATATTTAATTTTAAAATATATTGTTAACTTATTTCAGTAGGCATGGAATCCGACAGCAACATGGAAATGAACGTGTATGTGCCTATTTCCGAAGGTAATATTAAAACATAGTCAAAATTTAAATGATAATCAATAAGAAAATAACTTTACAGTAAACAAATTCAAACACTCGTTTAAATTAGTTTACAAATCTCAAGAAGTTAAAATTCATTACTAACATATGTATTTGTAACTTCTAAATTCTAGAGCAATTGAGCAAAGACTTTGAAAACTGCATGAAATCTGTACAGGAATTCCGAGCCTCTCCTAACTTTGGTAGCGGCAGAGAAAATGCAAACATTCTTTTAAAAAACTTGTCCGAGTTATTTGAGAAGTTTATCCCAACCAACTATCTTGTAACTCTGGGTTTACTACTATACTTCACCATAAATGAAATTCAAATGGCAGTACAAGAAAATAACCAGCTTATAGATATTACTCGACCGCCGAACTGTCTTTTTCAAATTTTGGTTAAACTCCATGAAAAAATTGTAACTGTGAAAGATTTGGGAGTTGAAACAAGATTCAATAACCTAATAACATCATTAGTGAGAAGAGAAGGTTTGTGTGCTGCAAGTTTCAAATTAATACCATTTCTATTATGGAAACCAGAAAAAATTTATGGGAATTCTTATCCGGAACTGTTAGCTTTCTCTGAATTCAATGAAACTAATTTGTCCAATCAGGTAGACAAAAGTATGGTTATAAACACACTTCGACATGCGACGTCAACTACAGATTTTCTGAAAATGCTAAATTATTCAAGTGATTCCTTGTATATTAAAAGCAATACAGAAAATACAAAAGATTTAATGAGTAATGTTGGATTAGTCTATTGTGGTTTTGATGTTCCTAATAATATCCTTGATGATGTAATATTAATTGACACAAGATATGAAAAAGCGAAACAGTTTTTATGCCAAAACCGATACGGTGCTGTAGTAATTAAATTCCCAACAAGTAGCATGACAAGAAAAAGAAACCATGTATTCGAGTTTAGAACAAAAAAATATTGGTTTGAATATTCTTCAGTTTTGCTTACGATTCAAGATACATATGATGATAAAATTGTCTTTCTTGATAACGAAACTAATGAAGTGGCAGAATTAACAAAAGTTGACTTCAAGGAAAATGAGTACAAATGCTCTTTAAAATATTCTACAAATGGAGATTGGACACATCCGGAAGTAGCTTTTGTTGGTGATCTGCCAATTCCAGTTAGGGATTGTAGTATTGAGTTTGTTACTCATAAGTGTATAGACAAGTATCTGGAAAAGTGTACAGATAGGGAAGGCAATCAGTGCTTGAATAAACAACAAGCAATGGAAAAATTTGCAAGGGGATTAAAAAAAGAATCCCAAGAGCTTTTAAACCGGTTCAAACAAACTGCGGATTTAGAAGAGATTAAAAAAATACTGATATCTTTGGATGCAACTAAATCGGTGCCACCTGAGGCAAAGATTCCTAAACTTTAAATCAAAGCTGAATTATTTCTAAACCGTTTGCAGTGATTTGTTAAAAATATTAATTTCTAGTGTAATTTTGTAAATCTTTAGAACAAGAGTATATTATTATAGTTTTAATGAAATTTTGTCACTTAAAATTAAACCTTATCTCTATGAATTTGGCTAATACTTGTGAAAAAAAATGTACGTACATTATCCTACAAGGCTTTTTAAATAAAAATAAAATGTTTTTTTATAACAGTTATGCATGCTTTTCTTGTGAAAAATAACTATTATACAGGTAGGGCAATACATTAAACTTGTTCATGTCATCTGATCAGATTCTGGGTGTATCAAATGACTGATTAAACAAATTTATTACAAAACACGAAAACACACACTTCTATTACATTTGCATCGATTCATGGAGTACATACCTCGTACTAATAACTCTGTTGAAGGTTGGCATTTAAGAATGTATACTTTTTGTAATGGTTCACATCCATCAATGTGGAAATGTATTGAATTGTTACAAAGAGAGCAAAGACATTGGCTTTTTTAAGCTCAAAAATTGCGTACTGGATTACGAAAAAATAAAATAAAAAAGTTTGTAGATCTTGATTTGAGACTCCATGCAATTATATTAATGTACAACACAACTTTTGATAGCTTAGAATATCTTAATAATTATTTTATGCTTATACCAAGTGACTATTATACTAAATAAGCAATATATACCAAAAGGTTTATACCAAAAAAACATATACTAAGTTGTACTTATACCTTGACACTTATACTAAGTGACCGCACACCTAATAATTCATATAAGCCTCCGAAGGAATTCAATAATTTAATGTTTCTCGTTTTACGGGGAGCTTTTTTCAACGTGTTACCACGTTTTATTAAGTATAAATTATTTCCTCTAGTTGTTGGAAACTAAATCTACTGAAATCAAAGAAATCTTCGAGGTATTTTCGTACATGTTGGATTGATGAAATTAATTTGATAATTTGCAAAGATTTTATTTCCGGTCAAGAAACTGCTGAATTGTGTGGTCTTCCAGGTGATAATCGGGTGTGAAGGGTTTATTGGAGATGCAGTTTTTAAGACTAGATTCCATCAATTCTAAAAAATTTGGGTATACAGGGTATAACAAATCCCACTTAAGACCCGTATTTAATATCACAATGTGATTTAATGGTATATTACAAATTTGTAAATCCAATAAAAACTTTCGAAGTTTTTAAACGTCTGTCTCTAAAAAGAATTAACATCGAAACCAATTTCCAAATTTAGATAAAGGACGGAATAAACCCTTTTCAAACCTGATAATTCACATTACATCCCACAAAAAGCCCCAAACCCTGGACATGAAGCTTGATCCTTATCTTATCATTTCTTTATTGAATCAAAGTTTATTTAGTAATCAGAAATTATTTATTTTCGTTTTGATAGCATTTCTGCTTAAAAACTTAAGAATAATATATTCCTAACGCTAATACTTTGTAGCTTTAGTTACAGACAAAATACAGCAAGCACGCATAAACTTTTTCTTAAACTCATTTTAAAAAACCGAAGTTATAATGAAAAATTCTAAAACTGCATTTCCATATAATTTTATTCTTCATATTCTCCTATTTAAATTACTATCAATAACAGAATCAGATTTGTTAATTAAAAACTTCTCTGAGCAACTTTTGTAAGATTTCAGTTGTGTAACTGAAACTATCAACACAGCCTTTTGGTTTGTATTGTATAATTTTTTGGATGAATAAATTCGATTATTATTATTAAATTCTCAATCCCTCTCTCTCAATTTTTTGTGTGCTTCTTCAGTTGTAGCTTTAAGTATTAAACACTACAGAAAACGGGGAGCGGAACATATCGGTTCAATCTTGAAACTGTTAAGCTTTTTAAATTTTGTCATATTTACTTAATATGATGTATTTTGAGTAATAATTACATCTTGACTTTGTCTATACAGAACCGAATTTGCTGAACTGTTTTTAAGTGTATTTCTAATAAATGTTTGTTTCTCGATATTTTACTCTTAACTTCGCATTTGACATTTACACTTTAAACGTAGACATATTACTAAAATGAAATTTTAGAACTTTGACAAAAGTGCAATATAATTTCTAACACTTATATAAAAAATGTAAGATCTTCTTCATATTTGTATTGTATTTCGTTGATTAAAGATGTAAATCTTATATAATGTCCCAAATTATTTAAAAAAAACTCGTGGTCTGAAACAAAATTTCCTACAAATTTAAAAACTAAAGTCAAACTTTAAAAATTAATCATTGGATATTTTAAAAGCTTTTTTTTTGCAGAATTTATATATTTAAAGTAACCATTGAAGTCTATTGTCTTATTGCATGAATGAATAGATTTCATTGAATACTAAAATATATTTGAGCCAATGTTTCAGGCGAACATTTTCAAAAAACAATCAACTTAGCAAGAGTAAAGTTTTAAAATCGCTACAAATCTTTTTTAAACAAGCATTTGCTTCCTTTACAAAAATCGTTCCAAAAATATATTACAAACCTTAGATGGAAATACACCTTTTAGTTCTATTTGTAGTTTTACGCACAACCTTAGCTAGAGTTAGCTTAGCTCCTTTCGGGAATTGTGTGGTGCATCTTAAAAAATTTGCAGATGACCAAAAATCGAGTGACATAACAGAAGAAGTTATTCATTTGAATAAAAAGAACAATTTTTTGTGGACAGTACACGATTCTAATGACTCAAGAAGAATTGGCTACTTTCCAAGTGTTTTCGAAATCTGTACAATTAAATTCATCGTACGGATAAAAGATGAATGGCAACGACTTGGGAGCTTCATCCAGACAAGCAATTTTGGCTATTTCTATCCTGAAAAATCAACTTACGTAATTTATACAGCAGATTGGGTCTCATATGTCAGTAATTTTGTAACTAAAATACCAGCTCGCGTATTCTTCTTCATAAAACCAGCAGAACATTCAAAAAAGTTGTGGTGGTTCTTGGTATGTCCATACTGCAACGAAATTGATTATTTTGTTATGGAAGAATCAAGCTTAGGTAGTTTAACCACGATGTCACTAAAGACATTTTGGAAACAAATAAAAATTCCACTTTACTACGACATATCTACAGAGGGAATGCCAGATTGTCCAGAAAGCATGTGGAGTCCTGTCAAGAAACACAACTTCATAAATGATTGGAATTGCAACCGAATTGCATTGATATTTGAGTCTCTTACCAAAACTATCAACATAACTATTGAATACACCAATCACGAAAATAATATATATGATGCACCTAACGGCTATGTACAACACACAGTTTCCTGTATCTCTTGTAGTAGCAGTCAACAGAACTCGTTGTATACTATCGGAATTTTTAGTGATCGAATAATTTACTGTGATCCAACAATTAAATCTGAAATTATTAGCTTCAGTATTTGGTTTTCTCCTTTCGAACGATCAGTTTGGTTATGGCTTATAGCTACAATCTTTATTGTAGCTGCAGCTATATACGTACAGAATAGAAAATGGTCTGTAAATGAAATGTTTCTGACTACTTTGTATTTGTATTCCATGCTGCTACGACAACCATTTGAAAATCGAACAAGTTTAATGTCTAATCTGACTTACATAGTGGTCTTTATCACATGCGCTTCTTGTTATGAGACGTTTTTTACTGCCAGTCTTATATCCCCTAATAAAATAATCCCTTTCAAAAATCTAAGGGAACTTGTTAATGAAGAATACAAAATAGTTTACCATGATTCTTTTGATTTTGGAATTAACTGGATGTCAAGCGATTTCGAAAGAAATGGGATTCTTCATAAAATGAATGAAACAATACTGACTTCTAAAAATGGCATAGATACAAGTGATATCGCTTTAATGTACAATAGCTCCAAACCCAAAATAGCTATTTATGATAATACTGTTTATTCTCATTCCATGCACCAAACAAAATCATTTCAAATGCATTTCCCGAATTATAATTGTTTTCGTATTGATGAACAATTCAACAAACAAATGCATCATTGGGCTTTTATTCTCCACATTTCCCCACACTTCAAAAAAGTTATGAATTTTTTTTCGGAGTTTGGGTTCATGACATTTTGGGATCGTCAATCTGATTTCAAGGATGACTTTAACAGAGGCGTTATTAGTAAAAAGATAAACTACTTGTCACCTAAGGACAACTCTTATATCAGTTTTTGGAACTTGTTATCTCTTTTCTTTTTATATGGCATTTTAATGTCGGTAACCATTTTGGCTTTTGTTATTGAATTTGTTTTATTCTATAACTTACCTTTGAAAATTTACCTTTGGTTCAGCACATTGAAATTTGTTTGTGATCGAAGTGTTATTTTATTTATGCTTCGAGTAACAAAACGTGTTTATTCAATAATTTTCATATAAGGGGTAAAATGATACAAATCAATAGTTACATTCAATCCAGTATTTTAATTTATGCTTCGAGTTTTGCACAACAACCGTTTTACTGCGTTCAGGAATTTCCGTGCAACAAAGATTGTATATTACAATCTCCTGAAATACGCCGCTACCAATAAATATTAGTCATATCTAACTATTCATAGTTTCTAAATAATTTATCAGTTGGTAAAATAAGTTAAATTGCAACTGCAACTAGGAGTTAAATGTAAGAAATTAAATTATAAAGTAATTCAGTTAAGTATAAGGTTATTACAATCAAATAATTTATTCAAAAGTATGGTCCTAACAAAACAAAGGTAATTACAATTAAAATCAATTTATGGAGTGATGGAGGTGGAGTTAAAAATTACATCCAATTAAGATAAAGAATAAAATAAAATAACAGTTTTTAAAATGTTCATATGATTTAAAATAAAACCCTAATCATAGCAGCAGGAAGTGCTTTTTGAAGCCCGTTAATTCCCATGTAATCACACTATAAAATCCACAGTACGACGAACGATTTCACAAATGCTTACCCAATTTAAAAGGACTCGAATTACAAAAAAAATATTGATTTAATTGCTAATCGAGATTTCGAGTTTCGGAGCATGAGATCATAATACGTTTAAGGGTAAGCGTTCACTCCTGCCAGTGTTTCAAAGCTACCCTGTACATGTTGCTAAGTCTTACTAGATATTGAACTTGTGTAATTAACTTCTACTTAAAACCTTAAGAATAATCCTACGCAAGAAACGCTACTTCTTCTCACTTTTAGTTTCAAACAAAAGACAGCAAGCACGTACGCGTAAAGTATGCTTAACGCATGAAGCGTCTAAAATTTCTAATGAAAAATCTAAGACCGGTCAAGGCCACGAAGCTTAAAGCAATTGATTAGGGAGCTTAAAAAAACTACCAGTTTTTTAAAAAATATTCTTGTAAAACTAAAAATAGACGTCACTACTCAACGGCTCACTGAGTTTAATATAAACTAGCCTACTGCGCCCCCAAAGCGGGCGGACCTTCATTCACCATTTTAAAACGTTAATTACTTCTTGCGACTTTTGAAATGAATTTTCAAATGAAAATTATAATTCTCAGGTTCTTAGTTTAAAACGATCCCCAAATGACTTCTTCGCTGTTTTCAATTTTACAAAAACCGAGTCTTAAGTCAAAAGCCAATGAATTGATCAAATGACTTTCGATTAGATATTTTTGTGAAGTTTAATTTTAGTTGCTAGCTTTTCTGAAATGTTGAAATATAATCAAAAACTTATTCATTTATTCTTTGACCTGGTCTTGATTTTTATTCTCCCCCGATGACCCAGTAATTTTCAATTTTTTTTAAAATTCCTTTCAAAATAACAGAAACAAAGTCATAAATTGTATGTGTTGCTTTTCTGAGATCAAAGAAATATTTGTTCTGATTTTGAAAACTTAAATCCAAATCTCACACAAAGCAGCAAAGCACAGTTAATAAGACAGTGTCTTTAAAGATGCACTTTGTTACAATCTCATATTATTATAACAACC
>JAQGBQ010001597.1:0-11042 GCA_034698485.1 Vertagopus arboreus
CGAGGGTCGTAAGAATAAGGATATTATGTAGATGGGGAAAAGCTGTTGCTGGAGAGAGTATCGAGTTTTTTGTATGAAAATCTATGGAGATGGATGACAAATCTCTTTCTATACCATTGCCAACACACTTTCCTTCTATCCATGGAGTTTTTGACATAGCAGTTGTGGTGAAAGTGACATGAAGGGGAAGCATATTCATTTTATCAAAGAAAGCCGTGTACATTTACACATGAAGATCTACATGGTAAGACTAAACCTCGAAGAACAAGAAAACTTTCATTCTCTGTGTGTATCCCATTCTATGATAATATTAGAGCCAAAAGAACACCTAAACCGAAACCGAAACCTATAATGCCTAATACAGAGAGCAGAAGTAATCTGAATGTGGGAAATAAAGCCCGAGAACCCAAAACAATGGGATAGGAGGATAGAAAGGATTTAGAGAAATAGGAATTCATATCCATTCCACATTCATGTAGAACTTGTGTTCGTTGTTATTATTCTCTGTTCCACACAAAACTTCTCAAAACTCGCAAAACTGGCAAAAGAAGTTAGAAACTTTGATATGCCCCAGTTATACGTGTGTATATGACGAGACTAATAGATATACCTCATATATATATATATAGATTCTGAACATCAAGGCAAAGTTTGACCATAGATCGTTCTACTAGGTTCCAACTCCTCAAAGGAAAGTTTTGTTAGGAGGAGGTAAAGTTATCGTAAGTGACTAAGAGCTCAACTTTGGCCTGCTGTGAAACTTGTGAGAGTTTTGAGAGGCTTAGGGTGTTGTAAGGGTTAAAGTTGAATCAAGTTGATGTCTCTTCTTCCGTCTCTTTCTTACAGATGTGAATCCATGTATAAATTCATTTCCTTTACAGTCTCTCTCCTTCCGAAATAAACTTAACTTATCAAAGGGAATTAATTACATACTACTGCTACTAACTACTCCCCTCTGTACTACAAGCAGAAATGACAGCCTGACGAGTAATTATCCCAATCCTCTTACAGTGCATTTTAATTTGTCCGTCGCATCAATGACTCTCTTGAGCATTCTTGCTAATCTTACTTGTACAAAGATGATATCTCTTAAGTAGCCAGTGATGATATACTTCTTAAACAAAGGACACAGTTGGCATGAGTATGTGAAGCTATTTGAATCAGAGCAAATTTACCAAAAACAATTGTAGAAAATAAAACAACTATACCCCGTTTAGACAATTCTATGAAGCATTAAACACAACAAATTTCAACAGTTGGACCAAAAGAGGTCTAGTTCGAATGCGAAGGAGTCAGTTTTTTGAAACCATCCAAATTTTTACAAAGAAACCCCATTTTAAGGTCTTTGTATAGTTATATAAAAGCTTTTATATTTTTGAAAATCTATACTGTCTATTTTCCGTATGAAAGGGATAAAGCTTCAAAGTCTAAATTGCATAAAAGTCTCGTCTACAGAATTTCTCGTCTATTTCAGATTCACGTAGCGAATGAAACAAAAAAATACATATTTTGTTGAGAAGAATAGAAAGATGTTGGAAGACACGCATAATATTAGTATGCAGAAATAGAAATAGAAATGTATGCGTCTCCTGGCAGCAGGTACTAAGGAAAATATGGAGATGAAAATGCTACACAAAAGATCTTCCGAACAATTCCCATGAATACTTTATATATTTCCATTGATACTGCTTTTCACTGACTCTAGACAGAACAGATAGTCAGTCCTATGTACATATTTGTCAAACTATGAACCAGTATAAGATTTATGTTCATATGAACATAGCAATTTACGTTTATTTAAAGAGATTCTCATATTATATGAACGGAAACGGGAAACGTTTCAGGACTATGGAGCACAAAACATTTTTAGAGAAAATAAACTACGATTATTCTATTCAAACTCTCTCATCTGCATGTAAGTATTATTACGGGGTTTTGTCCACACAGCTTCGTATCTAAATCCCTTTTTATTTAAACGTGTACTCCAGTACATTATATTTTATTTCATTTTAGGACCTTTCTGTCTTTGACTTTCTTTTCTCTATTTACAATTCTTATATTCAAAATTTACTTATCAACCAAACTCAATCAATATAAAAAAGAACACAAATGATATCGTCAAAAATGGCATTTTTAACTTTCATGCTTTCTTGCTTACTAAGTTTTAAGAAATTTGCATACCTGGATAGATGATGAAAGGACCAGAAATTCCAGTAACTATTTGTAGAAGGTCAGTTCGATGGGAATTACAGGACCGACTTGTGATTAATAATTCGAGTGTAAATAATACAAAATTGGAAATATTTTCAACTTGCATCTGTATTTGTTTGTTTGTTTTTTAATTTGTGTTATTTCTGTTATTTCTATTACCATGACACAAAATCTGTTGGCATCTTTTGAACAATTGTTGTCAAGGATCCTTATGTAGTATGGAAGAGTTACAATTAAACCTTGACAGTGCAACGTGATGCATAGGTTAGAATATTATCATAAATTATCATTTACTACAATTTACTATAATGACTACTTTAATTTCAGCACCCTATCCATTATCAATAGATATATTGCTTTGTGTTATTCTGAAAGAAGTAATTTTATGAACTAAATTTAAAAACTAACACTGAAATCCAGCAATTCAAATTTAATGAATCCGTCTTTGTTTGAATATCTTTTTTAATACGAATAGAATTGTTGGTAATTTGTTTGATGCATTCAAATGTAATATATTATTATTGTTAAATTGCAAATTATTTGTTTATAAGGTTGATGGTTTAGGCACGTAATTTTTATTATAGTTCAACCAGAATAAGCTTTTCCAGTTCCATCTTTTTATCATGTTTACCCGTGATTACGATTATGAATTATTACCTTCTGCATTTTGGATATTTCCTATCTCATTATGCATGTGGCTTTGCGGTTAAAATTTTGTGCTGTATTTTTAGTTTTTTACGTCAAACATGACAAGTGATTTAGCTTGCTAACTTAGAAAATAATGTTAAGCTGGTCTGTGGGAAAATAATAATTTAATTTGAGCTGTCGATTAAATTGGTCACAAAAATCGGTCTATGTTCTAATCAATCTTCATTTGTAAATGCGTACATTCCATATACCTACTGCATATATGTAACTCTAAACGGTGTAATTGTATACATGTTTAAATGTTATCTTTTTTATAACCATTATCTCTTTCTAGGTATTGTTATTTAAGCAGGAGATAAATAGATTCCAGAGTTCATCGACTAAATGTAATCGGAAGCGATTTCCTGTCGTCATTTATTCTCTGATCACGTTGTAAATGTAAATTAATTACTTTATCTCAATCCTGGTCATGAATAAATTCGCGAAAAGACTGGCCAGACACATTAAAAATGACTAATGTAAGAAAATAAACAATAGATTTTAGTTATCAATTGCAACTGGATGACAGCTATAAACATTTCAATGGGTTTAGAAGACATTAATAAGAATTAAAAACTAGATATTCTGCTTAAAATAATGTCGAAAGAGAGGAGCTCAAATTATTAAATGTTGAAATGATGATATCATTTCCAAAGTTCTAAAATCCATAGCTGTTCATTTGAAACGAAATAAAAACATGCAAACTATTAGTTCAAAACATCAATCAAGCTTTCAATAAATCATTCGTCATCAAAGTTCCTTTACAAATTATTTACAAGTAGAAACCCTAAGGTCTCATTGCTATTGGTTTTAATATATTTATGTGTTGAGCCTCGCTGAAAACTAAATTTGCATGACAACACCAACAAATATTATATAGCCGGTTATACCACAATCATTTATTGTGTATGAATAAACACAGAAACGCGATATTATTAACTTGTATTTGGAAGCTCCAGGAACAGCACCTAAATGTCATAAACAGGAAATAAAGTCAAAATGTAAACAAAGAGCATGCCTTTTTATCCAGTTGAATAATATTCTATTCTTATTATTTAATATTCTAACTGTCTACTAATTCCAACTTTCCAACAAGTAGACAGATTCATACAAGCATACAGTCAATAATGAAATATGCAGCCAATCTATAAATCGATATAACTTTATTATAAATGCAAAAGGTGAAAGTCAGGAACTCCATGAAAGAAAATGTTTTTGGACTGATAAACTCAATCGATTATACATTTGACACCAATCTACGATACTTCATTGTGACTGGAAAAAGTCAGGTCATCCTATTCGTTTGTTCTGCTTTCTTTATTAACTCGCCGAGCCTGTCTGTTTGCCTGTCTGTCCATCGTGTTATATCCAACGCACATGGAAGCGACCAAGAAACAAATGAAGCAGGTCCGTTATCGAGCGGTTTCGTAAAGTGGATTATTTTTATCCTAGCACTTAATTTGTTTGAAATTTCATTAAATCAAATACTGTTTTTAATTTTGTTAAATTATTCTAATTTGTTAAATCCTTCTTAATGTGCTTGTTGAAATTCTGCTATTTATTAGACAATGATGTTGGAATGTAAATCAATACGACTGGAAGTGATTTAAAATTTAAAATGTACTATGAATCTCATTTAGTCACAATTTAGTTTATCAGTTAATGCTTCTAACACATTAAATAATGCCATATTATGGCCATATATCTTCAATTTCATGAATCAATTACTGCTTCAAAACGAATTTAATCATATTACTAAATCAAGTAACATCGCACATTTTATTAATTTATTAACACTTGTAAAGTTTCTCAATTATATTTTGCAAAAGCTTAAAAAACTATTGCTTCTAATTGCATTTGTTCGTAAGCGAGCTTTTTGACAAGTTTTATTATCAATACAACTTACTACTTACACTACTACTCTAAACGTATCGATCGGTTTAAAACTTTTTCCTAGTTTTCTGAAATCTAGATTACAGATTTGTTTTTTTTTCACAAAATACAAACGCACTTCAAACAGGCCTTAGAGTGACAATATAAAATATATATATGTATATTTACAGTATAAATTACTATATATATGTAATAAAAATACTCTATTTTTGCGTCAAGGATGCATAGAAAAATAGTATGCTATACTTCGTGCACTTTTCTCTACCAAGTCTGCTTTCTTCGTTTCTGTAGACTGGTTTTTCACTCGTTTCCTTCCCCTTCTCATTCGATTCTTGTAAGCTACACTATTAAACCTTTCATCTCCAATATCTACATCTTCAGCATGAGTGCTTATAAATGTTTGTGTGTAAAAAGCATGGGAAACCCTAAGAGACTTTTGCTGAATTGTTAGTTTTGCAGACATATAAGCATAATATAAATACAGCGAAGCTTCTTTCCATTAAATGTGGGCACTATTACACAGTGAACAAACAATGAACTGGGAAAAACAAAACTGTTCGTATTTCAAAATTTGTTACTCATGCTATTGTAACCAGCAAACCTAGACTGAATCTAAAGACTTCCCCTTCAAATTCAGTATATAAGATTTCTCTACGTCTACATGATCTAACATTTCCTAAGAGAGAAAGCGTCCTTTCACTATGTCTATTCATCAATAATAAAAAATATAAAGGAACGGGATGGCTTAGCAGTTGCCAGTTGGCCGAGAAATGATACAAGGGACGCAAGGGAGACGCCGAAAGACACCAATATATCTTATAGAACAAAGTAAATGTGCTACCTTGAATTTAAGCTCCAGGAAAGACCCAGATCTCAGCAAAAATTTACAACAAGATATAAGAAGCTAAAACATAAAGCTAACTTATTTAAGCTCTGAACTTTAATATGTGAGACCTTGTGAAAGAAAGGCTCCTAAACTAACTAATGTGACAATTCATGGCTAAATCTGTATAACATAAAACGCACATTAATAATTGTAATTTATCAATTACTATTCTCACAAACATCAAATAACACGGCTTACAAAAAAAGATGTATGCGTGTCTGTGTGGTTTGTGATTCCATTGTTTGCTCAATCGCCAATTGGCAAAATTGACTGTCTCACGGTATTGAATGAACATTAGCGTGAAACGACATAAGGGATATAGAAAGAAGGAACGAATATTACGTAATCTGAGAGGTGGTGAGATAAGACTGATATTTAAACTACCACGAATTCAGTTTAGTGGTTGGGAAATGTTAATGTAAATGCTCCTAGGGAAGAAGGGTTTGATTGAAGCTAAACAACTGGAACTTTTAGTTAATAGTTGTCAACGTCTGTTGTAATCATCATACATAATATAATAATACACGGAAATGAAAACTCACACACGGAAAGAGAGAGCTTTTCGGGTATTCTAAATTCAGAGGTGATCAAAACATGTAGGGACACAGAGCCGGGTAGGTTATACTTATTTCAGATGGAAAGATAAGCATAGGCAAAGGCGACATAGGCGGCATGAACTGATTGTGAGAGTTTTATAATTTTGGAAAGTTTAATTTGTTACCAAAAGTTGTTTCTAGTTTGTGTATATATCTGAGGTTGAAGTGAAGTCGTTAAAAGTAAATCTGGCCTATGTAGTGAAAGATATTAAAAGGGATTGAGATTAAAGCTACTGCGCATCATAATGTTTATGGCGGAGCGTAATTGAAGAAGTTTGCCGAGAAAATGGCAACTAAAAGTGGTTTTAGATTTGAATATAATGCGCTTTCATAAAATTTCAAGTCAGGAGAGGTTAGGGTTTAATGTTCGTACAAGTATGCCAGATGCAAACCTCGAAAATTTAAACCGTAAAGACTACTTTTACTATGCACTTTATGTCCTCCTCATGAAACCTAAACTCAAGTCACTATCGTGATCATAGTCTTAACTTGGTATGGCATAACAGAGCATCGTGGAGTAATGCTACACAAAGGCAAATAGACTCGCCTAGGCTACTCGTCCTCTCTAAATGTATACACATTTAGAATATAATTGAGCCACCGGAACACTAGTTTGTTCTAACTCTGCAACTTTTGCTCCAAGTCCTATTCATCAAAACTTTCACTAGTGAGGAGGACGATAGTCACTGCTTTGTTTTCCTTCTTCCTCATGACACATCCGAACCTCCTAGCTAGCCACTAAGCCTTTTGTGTTCTACACCAGCTTGTAAAAGGTGCCAAATAACTACCATGCAACGACGAAAGAAATCTAAGGAAGAACAGAAGCCCCATGAAAGAAAGTATAGTAGGCAGAGATACACCATGGACAGCTCTATAGACAAAGGGAAGTGTCCCTGTGGACAGAATGAATTTCAACATGAGTGCTTTCTCCATCCCTTTCTCCAATTACGGACTGGAAACGAATGAAGCAGAAATAAATGTAGCCAGCAGCATGTACATCTATCTCTTTTATCAATATATCTTGTATCTTACATGTCCTTGCGAACTTTCGTTGCTAGGCTCAGAGATAAAATTTCAGTCACTTCTTTCTAACTCAATTTAGCTCATATGAAGAACCCTCACATATATTACGTATCATCGGATCTGTATCATTCTCAGCAGCAATATCCAATATATTTATTTACTGAGACATAATACCCGTGCAATCCTTGATAACAAAACAGACAGTTATTTGAGCAGAGAGAGAGAGAAGAGTCAGAAGTTTATCAAAACATTATTATTGCTAAACCAATACAGCTTCAATTGCAATACAAATCTCAAGGTATTTTCGAGGGTCATAGAACTTTTGTGTAGACAACGATAAGCATAATATTTAAATTTACATGAATTGTACGCTGGTCAATTTATCATATTTTATTTCAAATACTAATTCTCACAAAAGTAAAGCAAAAATAAATACATTCAATCAATTGAAAAGTTTTCTTCTCTGTCTACTAAATATGGATCTTATCTATGAAAACGCTTGATACATTCTATTTGGTACGAGCATTGTGTGTGCCTAGCTTTTTTATAATTTTGAATTTAGAGCTCTCCTGGTTACGATTATTAGAAAAAATACGGATGGCTTTAATTAAAAACATTCCTCTTCTAAAAAAAAATTAAATTTTGTATCAGACATGAACTGTAGGATACTTTTAAGTTGAATATGTATCTAGTAATTCAACAGCAATGCTTGATTTTTGTTTACTTAACTTAAGATTACTTACAGTGTAAATATATTTTAAAAGTGTATTAAAATGCAAATGTGAATTTGTGGTTATACCAAATTGGCTGATGACAAACTAATTTTTGAGACTGGTAAACCTTTTGTATTTTTTATTAATCTTTGACTTGAAACTTGTCACTGTCAGAATTTTCTGAAAATTGATATGATTTGACGTAACCTATGAAAAGTTAACAGTGGATCCGTTCATTTATATTTTTGTAGGTGTGGCGAGACACAAATAATCACTTGTTTGACATAAACTGATGTGCAGCCTGTGTGGAATATCATACGCAAAAGGATAAGCCGATGTTCCGCTTATTATTTGAATGTTCAGCCAGTTACTCAATCATTCGCAAAAATGCAAGCACTTACTTACGATCCTATTTGATATTAGGTACATATGTAATTGTTTACCACAATACTCCATTCCGCTGACCATGTAAATAAAACGGAATTTATTCCATGTAAGTTATTTTGATTGATAATTATTTGTTTATTAGGCAAACTGTCACAATCCTTTCTCTGTATTTCTCTTGGTACGTACATTACGCCAAGTCAAGTATATGTATTTGTTGACCTTGCTTGAATTTTTGGATGTTGCATTTGATTAAAGGGCATGCAAACATGATAACGAGATAAATGAACTGCTGATTTCAAATTATTTGTCTTTATTATACAGCCTAACAAGTCTTATTTTGCTATACATTTGACGTGCCGATGATTTTATTTGGATAGCTTGAATGACAGTTTACGTTGTCATATTTTGTATGAGTCGAGACATTTTAATGAATCAATAATCTGTACTTATTAATAAAAATAGTAGAAGTAAAATCAGTCAGCAAAACCAGTGATTTAAAATTTGAATGAAATAATATGCACAATTTATCATTAAGATTAATTATTAATGTATTTGTTTCAGTTCCGTTTAATTTTTTGTAAAGCTGCTTAAATTCCTATAAGCTCATTTCTGCACTCAACTACTGGTGATAAAATCGGTAGATTCCACGGAAGGCAGATGTAAAACATTTTTAGTTTCCGGACAGTCAGTCAACAGGGAGTAGTAAAATTTAAAAAGCGTTACTTCAAACTAAGCCGTGCAAATGCAATTGCAGCTAGACAGACTGAGACAGACTGCAGTTGCGATTTTGCCAAGTGCATTAAGTTGCGGAAAAGTTTTATAGGATGGCTTTCGAATTCACACGAATCCGTCTGGGTTATTTCATTCAAGTTTTCCATTGCTAGAACCACTGCAGCAGCTAGTTTGAACCTTAGCTGTGAGAATTATTTAAAATAAAGGATGATGAACTAATGCAATCTTCAGATCAAATTATTTTCATTCTTCACACGTAACATTTTAAAGTATAAAGATTCTCTCATATAAATAATTTTATATTGTCTTAACATATGTCAAATTAAAGATACCTGAATGTTTAATTATTTTAACTTATTAGAAAGAATACAACACCAGCAAAAAAAATTAATGTCTTGTTTTTGTAACTAGAATTAGGGTGAACAAAACGACAGCTAATAATAAAAGATACAAAACATCTCTGACTTGTTATCTTAGTTTATTGTTAACTTTGGTAGGTGTGGAGTTACTCAAAGGGTTTGAGTACAAAAAAAACTTGTCAGTTGACCCAACTCATGTAAACAAATTTTTGTATGTTTAAAAAAACAAATAAATCTATATGAAAAGACATCAATAATATATTTGATTACACTCCCACTGAAGATTGATTAGAATTTCATCAGAAATGTTGTATTGAAACGAAGGCAAGGTATTATTTACAGATAATGTAGTCGCGCTTTATGTGAACACATTCTTATTAGTATCAGATTGCCGATAAAGCTCATGAAAATAAAGAGCTCTATATAAATGAGCTGAGCGTGACATCAACTTATTTACAGATTATATTTCAAGACACTTTGAAAAATTAGCGCAACATAAAAATACTAAAATCCAGTTGCATCGTGTACGTAAAATTCGTCAAATAAAAATCTGTTAAAAAACAAAATAAGATTGGAAAGAAGATAGCTTTGATAGATTTTTCATAAACTAGATAAAACACGGCATCTTTAGCTTGATCACAGAATCGTGAAGATGAGAGTTAACTTTGCCAACAATAGAGTTGAAGTTCCATCCTTGAGTATGGTTAGGGTTGCTAGGTTGGCCACAGTTACATCTGAGTAGTAAACGATTATTTCTGCACGGCATTCTTTAGCTATGTGTGCATTAATTCACGGATGATAAAAGAATATAAGAAAGTTTATTGGTATTCAACCGATTACAAATTAGAGCAGATTTCTTATATCAACGACATTTTTTGAGTTTAGCTGAAATGCATCCAAAAAGAATAATACCCAGTCAGTTTAGTTTTGATGTCATCAGGGATTCTAAGATAGCTAAAAGCTAATGGGTCTACTTTAAGAGATGACCCAAAGGAAGAAGCCACAAGTTTAACTTGAGGATCAGCTATTACATCACTGGTAGATTTTAGAATATTTAAAAGGATCTCTTTTCTGTAAAGCCAGCAAGCAAGTGTTTTTTCTTCTTTTGCAGTTTCTTTTTCTATGTTGCTTAACCCTTCTTTGCATGCCTAACTGGGTTCAAAAGGAAAGTATACACAAAAGGCAACAGTCTGGGTCTGCGTCTAAGCTGGCATTTTCAAACGCCTGGATGGGTTGACTTTTGCTACGATTCTAGCAGTGTAATAAACGTGAAAAGTATATAGACATTAGCTTACTAAAAAGCAAAGTTAGGTACTTGTAAGTAAAAATGTTATAACTCTCTATAGCAATGAGCATTATCTATAAGTTTGGTCGTCTCTGTCTGCCTTGGCATGGTCAATTTTAAAATTAAAGAAAACCCGAAAAGCCCCTTAGACCCTTCTTCTTATACTCTACGTGACTTTGACCGTAATATCGTATACTTCTCATAGGCCTAGTACGAAATCCATGGTATGTTTAGTCTCTGCTATTACTCTTGCCCAGCTGGCTGGTGCTA
>JAQGBQ010001598.1:0-11027 GCA_034698485.1 Vertagopus arboreus
TATCAGAAGATAACACGAAGAGGGAATGTATTGTTGAGCATCATGATACGTGTTAAATGTATTTTGTTGTTCTATCCTCCCAGATCTGTTCGTTATTAGTCGAAACATATAGAAGAAGAGACAAGGAGACTAATTTCCTAGTTAATATTTCCTCACCATAAAACTGTCGCATCCAACATGATATATGACTCTGACCAGCAGAAGGACACACTATTTCTCACTCACTAGCCCTTGCCACCACATGATTAAATGCAACTTATCTCAACATAGATATTCTACAACAAACTAAATACAAAGCCGTTTCTTCTTCTTTTACGTTCACTAGTTCCATCAAGAGATAGCCATAAGCCGTAACAAATCTACCAATGGGCCCCTTTTGTGGTCTACAAACGGCCTTATAAATTATAAAAGACATCCCGTCCACATTTGCATCTTCAGCTCTTTCCTATCAGCCACCAGCTTTAGGCAAGAGTCAACGATGTTAATTCACAAAAATAAATAAAATATTTACGATTAAAATCCAACATAGATTGATTACAAGCAGACTGAGAGGTTGTAAAAATTAATCGCTTAATCCTAATACTTCAAATTAATACCAAGAAGGCGACAACAGAATACAAAATATTTTATCTGTCAAGCTCTGGCCATTAAGAAGAGTTGAAAGCTGTGAGGGATTTTATAGTCAAGACATTTGCGAAATGACATTCCGCATTGAGGCATTTGAGGTTTTACAACTTTTTGAGGACTAAAAGATCTAAAAGTGCAATAATAGGAAATAGCTGAAATGTAGAATAGAAACGGTCGGATTGGCAATTTCATCCCACACAAGTGCTGTCTCTCCTCTAAGAAGTCTGGGTTTAATATGTCGATGAATACATAGACTATATGTATATAATACATAGATTCATTCATTTCGTATTTCATGGTAGTTATTTTGTTGTTCTTCTTCTAGGCGCTCAGATTTTGGCGAGAATCATAATATAATGTTGAGACTTCCCGAATGACTCGGAAATCGTAAAACCAGGGACAAGAAGTACAGTTTGGAGAAACACATTTGCAGTTTTGCAAACCAAAGGGGAAGTCTAACTCTACTCTACTATCCTCGACATTTCTACTATTTTGACAATTTCGGGGACAGAGAGGATGGAGACACTTTGATGGATTTTATTTAGCAAAGGATAATAATAATTCCAAACTTCCCCAAAGGGCTTCCATTATTCTGGCTAGATGTTTAAGTTGGATTTATTGGCCACTCATTCTCCAGACGGGTTTTATGCATCATACGATTTAGAATATCCTTATACATATCTAGAATCCATTGTGATAGATGGATTGGAGGGGTTATTACTATCCTGAATGAATTACGTTGAATGAAGTCATTATCCAATAAGATTAGTTATTATCCAATAGCTATTCATCATCACTAATCATCATCATAATTAAACTATCTAAAGATACTGAAAATTAAGAAAGAATTTGAAGCAAACTTACAACATTTACATGCTAACTATTGCTAAACTCTGATCTTGATTATTTCAATTAATTTACTATCACATCCAGTTAGGTAAGACTTTACTTTTTCTGCTCTTTCAATAATTTTTCTTTTGTTTAGAATTTGAATAGATTTGATACTTTCGGAGCTAAAAAGCATGTTATGAATTTTCTAATATTGACCAACAGTTTAAAAAGTCTCTTTCACAATATTTTTCAGTGTATTGTACAATCAAAATGAAGTAAATGGACCAGGATTGCTTTCACCACCACCAATGAATTCATCTAGTACATTACATCTTGTATAGCAATTGCATGTGTCATCATCATTGATGACATTCATCTACTTGCTTTACTGATTGACGTTAAAATAGATATTATTATCCCCTCCCCGTTCTTTTCTACTACCTGAAATGAATAGTTCGGAATATCTCCCGGGTATTTTATGGCCAAAAGTAATTTCGTCCCTCCGACCCTCTCTTTCCCTATCTCATTTTATTGCCTTGGATTAACTACTTCCGCACAAGAGGATAACATTAAACTATACGTCTGCATATAAAATCACTCAAATCCTAAGTGCATAAAATTTACCAACGTTTAGCAAGTCCTTTTGTTGCTTGGCCTATTATATGTACTACAGACAGCAGATACACTGAGTCAACAACTCAATTTCTTGCTACACCCTACAACAGGATGTTAAAATTCAGGAATAAAGTAAATTAAAAATACATAAATTGCAACCTTTTTTATTACATTACTCTCTACTACTTTCAATAAATAGAAATTCTGCGCAAGGGGGAAAGCCGCTCTGTTTGTGACCAGGTTGCTACTACTATGATCGTGTAATAATCTTTCCATACTAACTACCATTATAATGTATAACATCACGACCACATTTCGATAAAATGCTTGGAAAGTGTCAGCTATGATTTAAGACATTATTTCCACCAGACATTTGCAGCTGCATAGGTTCCCATCCAACTATAATCAGTCTACCACTACATTGACCACGGAAAACAAAGAAAATCAATCCGTTTTTATATCACGATATATTATAAGAAATATTATTTTTATTATCGATGCTGTGCTACTACTACTACTACTACTACGAAGAAAAGATCAGGTTGGGCTTGAACGGAAGGAAATAATATAAAATATTGCCCTTCCTTCTTCTCTCCTGGGGAAGATATTATTACTTATCATTGATGAACAGCTTATCTATTATCTTCTTTCGGAAGAAGTGGAGAGTGCCATCCCTCAGAACCAGAGCCATAGTCCAGAATATAAGTTCAAGAACCCCAACCACCCCAACAGCAGTACTGATTAATACAACACACTAGATTCTAGATTATATATAGGCTCTTTAGACACAAGCAAACGAACTGGATGAGATTGTCTACTTCTAAAAGTTCTAGCCGTTATAGAATTCGAAGTGTTATATTTCATTATCTATATGTATGTATGTGTGTGGTAGCACTTTTCTTCAATCTGGGAGCACTACGGGAGCTGCAATCAAATTCTATACTACGCTGGAGAGAGTTGATTGAGCGTTTAGACCCTGTAGGATTTGTTCGGATGGATAAGAACAAGAAGAAGTAGTGGTAGTCAGTAGCAGTAGTAGTAGTAGTAGTAGTGGAGGAAGAAATCGGGGTGAAAAATTGAGGGGAAAGATACAAAAGGCATCTCATAAGTCTTCTGCACACAAAAACCCAAAGACAATGGATCCACCAACCGGGGAACGGATTTCCAAACGAGATCGAGAACCGTTGTAATCATTTGGAATATATAGCCTGCTGAGAGTATGATCTATTTGCCAAATTTCACAACTCTCAGGCTTATCCATAAACTATACGAGAGAAAACAAAAAGTATATGAATAATACGATATGGCATGCTACTAATCAAACCCCATGAACTGGAAAAAAACATTCAAAGTGATCAAGAACAGGTCGAAGCGTATTCAGAGAAGCCTGAAATTTTATGAAACTGTCAAATAAATTCCGCTAATATAAATAAATGCACCCATACTAATATCATTAATAAACTCAATACAATAGGCAGCCTTCAGTCTCATTTTTATCGGCCCGTTTCTTTGACCTAGAAGAGCTTCAAAAATTTCAACCAATTTCAGTCTTTTGTGTCTATTTTTAGCTGCTGGTTTTTAACTCTGACTGGATGGATTTGATAGTGTATCAATGTATGTATGTATAAGGCGAAGAGTGTGACAGAAGAGTCAATACCTGATGATTTTGAGGGATGATGACAGATGATCAGGAAGGAGTGAAAGTGGTAGTGGATGATTATGGTGATGGTGGTACTAGTATGTAGTAGTTGATATTATAAATTGGGGAAATTAAGTTTTTGAAACGTTGTGAGAGAGAAAGTGTGAGATGTTGGATTTGGAAAGACAAGAGAAAAGGGAGAGAAAGGATGGATGAGAAAGTGTTGGACGGACGGGTTGACGGAGACAAAACGATCTCCGGCTCCTTCATCCCTTCTTCTTCAAAACAAAATCCACCCACCACCACCAGCTTCTATCGTCAAGTACACAGATAAGCTCCTGAAATGCTCTGCAAGATCACACATCAGTGCTTCTTATCCCAAGCTAACCCTATATCTAAAGCATGTGTTCCAGAACGAACGGAAATAAAGTGATGAGACACTTCTCGCTTGCTTTCTCCTGCTTCGTTCAAAATATAAAAACGAGATTCAGTTTCGTACATAGCATTTTCTCTATATGAATGTGACACCTTATCGTCCTACCAATTAAATTGTTCATAACTGTTGGGTAGCCGCTAACACGTATTTCTGTGTCGGATATGGAATTGGAGTCTCCTTCGCTGCAAGTCGTGTGTGCATTTTACTCGTTACTTTTACAAGGAACGCTTACTGCTATTACGAGACATAATATAGGTTTTATATTCATTCCTGGGTATAATATAAGTAAGGTGAGGCTGTTTGTCGAGCCAGAGATGAAACAACTTTTTGGATTTATCCCCGTCGTCTTGTATAACAAGGAGCATAATCATACTTTCTCTTACCAGTCGGGACAGACGGGAGTCAGCCACCACTACCACCTCTACTACTGCCGGTACCAAACCAAACCAAGTACAGTTTCCAATAATATCTCTCTTTTTCTGAGAGAAGACAAAGAGTAAACCATCATCACTCTTTTCTTTCCAACTTCCATTCTTTAATGTAATCCCACTCACAATCTACGACTCTTTCTCCAGTCCTTTTCCAGGTTTGAAAGTAGAACTCTCGTGTCGTACTATCTGCTGCTGCTGCCGAGTACTTTGGGTCCTTAGCAATAGACACCGATGATGATGATCATCATCAACGTGATGATGAAACACTGCAGGAACACAAAGAAGGCTTTCTTTTCTAAATGGAAAGATCAATTGCACCCACACAGTCGGGACTTCGGGACGGATGAGCATTGATCATTATCATTACGTATATAGAGAAGGTGGAGAAGTGAGTGTGTTCTCTACGTACACAAGTCTTGAGTGAAAGGAAAGCTACATTTATATTTACTAAACCAAAATACAGCACCAGAATCGATAAAAATTTGAAAACTTTCTAACCCATCAAAGTTTTCACAACTTTGGATTTTTCACAAAGAAAAGTAGCAGTTTTCTATTAGAAATCCAATTTTAGAGGACGAAAATTGTCGTTGTTTCTAAAAAAAAAAAAAAACGTTTTACGAGCATAGAAATAACTTTGCTAATTTTACAATCTCTCCTAGTCATAAAATAGTTAATCAACTCAGTAACATGTAATGATTATAAAGTGCGAAAGCAGAGATTATTATTTGCATCATCCAAATTCCCCCTGAGGTTGTTAAAGCATTAACCTCTGCTAGCTAGCACAAATCCACACTGCCAAACCAAACCTGCAAATTATTATACACTCGTTGTTTTTCCTTCCCTCTCTATATATTTTATATGTGTAGAAGGTATGATGATGTTTATTAAAGAATTTATTGCAGTAAGTATGCTCCATGCTGTGGATAATCTTGGTCGGCTGTCTCTTATTTCAGTTGAGAAGGAGGAGAGGAGGAAGAGTTAAAAGGCAAAGGAAGGCAGGTTGATTTAATTTATATAATGCTTATAAAATAAAGGTACTAATTATTTTCGACGAAACGAGCAATCAAATCAACCCTGGCAGGACATAAAATATTATAGGAGATGGACACTATACACCAAACCTCTGACTTGCTTGGTAAAGCCTGAGGGAAATGATAAAGAAGCTCTCTATATTATCCATAGAAGACGTATGTACACACATGCAAAATATTTTACAAGACTATAAACTACGTGAATAATCCTTAGTCCCATTTTGCAAATTGGCAAACTCGGGTTTAAACAGCTAACTAATAATTACACTCATGGTTTATTGTTGTTGCAAACTACATTGAAATCCGTGATTGTTTTTTAGCATATATTATTTTTGGCACTGGAAGTTACTGTATAGTCAGCCTATAATTTGCAAAAGAGAAAAAATCTTGCGAAAATTCTGCTGCATTATTTCCTCTTGGCAAAGACTTCGTTCATATCATTATACACTGGTTTACTGGTTACTGATCCTGAGGAGTTCCAATGTTCCAATGAACCTAAAAACTAGCTAACGAACTAAATCCGTATTTTGTATGCAGCCTGCCTTTTGTTTTCCCTTGTTGAAAAAAAAAATATTCAAAAAGGCTAATAACAGGTTTAGACCTTTAGTTTTAGAAGGTATTAAAAGAGACAAGGACGTATATACATTTTATGCATGAATGCATACTCCACAATAACAAGCTTGCTTACCCTAACCAGCTCTTATTCATAACCAGCCAATCTGCCTTTATTACGCACTTTTGTCATGTTTTCTACTCCTTCAAAGAATCTCAGCAATTTTGCATGCATGTCTTGTGCCAAGAAAAACCGAACTGAGATCAAGTCTTGAGAATACTTGAGATTGAGTTTGCAAAACGGCCATTTAAGGGATTAACAAAATCAGAGCTGAAAAGTACCCAAGACATTTCAGAGTTTAGGAAAGCACATTTTCTTAGTCCTTATCTTTTACACACTATAATCAAGTTTGAAACATCAATACCACCAATTTATCAGGACTAAACTAAACCTGATAACGATGACCCTCTGGAACAAAATTTGAGGGCAAAGGTCAATGAATTCAAATTGGAAATTGAAATGAAGTCATGAATATTACAAGGAACCCTGCTAGGAAAAAGTGTCACATTTATTTTCCAATATCTACCACACCATCATGCAAGACCAGCTTGATACTTCCAATCGAATTCGAGACAGAGTTGAAAATTCGATTAGAAATGATCTGATCAATAGAGAACGTTCAATACAATTCAACTTAACTTATCAAAATTACTGAATAACTTTAATGGGGATTTTTAGTAAGAGGAGATAAATAAATAGAAATGTTTTCGTCCTGTATAGAAAATGAGTTTAGACGTTGTAGGTGGTATAGATTACAGGAGATGAGACTCTCTTCATCTTCACATGTTGAAAAATTTAGCAATACTTAGGACCATCATCGAATACAAAGTTGAACTTGAAGATAAAAAATGATTTTGATTTAATCTGAATGTCATCTCAAATTTCAAATCACCTCGGTCGTAGGGGGTATGTACCTATGGAGTATGTAGAATATTCTGAATGGAAATATGAGGCAGGAATCCCTGCTGAGAAACGTACGAATTTCTCCCCTTCATTAAAAACAACTATAGCATCATGTCATCATATGTTCATTTCTTGTCGAACGATTTAATCCAAGAATGGATACATCGAATTTTTCAATTCTTATTTTAAAACAAAATCATATAAAAAAAATAATTAATTTATATACTAATCAAAAAATTGTTAAGATAATAAATAAATCCTTAGCCCTTTTGGGAAATTTCTGGTTAGTGTCACTCCGAGTCATTATCGCAAGTAATCCTACAACCTTTTTTCTTATTTTAAAAAAACTGTATCTGTTTCATGTATCCTTTAATCTTTTTTTTTCAGAAAACTTCACAAAATAAATCAACAATCTACAATGTACACTGTTTATTTGCTTTCTGTGGTGAGATCTCTTACTTTACTGAAGAGTATCAACGTCCTACAAGAGACTTGAGGATTCAAGACTAAAGCCAGTAGGTAATTTGAACTCGTACATGCATATAAGTTATTTTCCTTGGAAATGTTTGTATTCGTATCCAATCTGTAAATCTAACTCTTGTGACTTTGTGGTAAATCTAGAACCGGTTCGGATTTCAAGACAGTCAAGAGAGATGTGACTTAATTTATTTTTACATGCTCGTTTTTTGTAAACGAACAAATTGTAACCAATTTCTAGCCCTTTACACTCCGACATGAAAATAACACCGAAATCATTTCATACTACACCGTTCAAATTCCAATACGAAAATCTTGAAAGATTGCATTAGTCCTTATTAAGTAAAAATGTAATAAACATAAATCCCTTTATAAGGTTCGCCTACTTTCAAATATTGAATCATTGTGAATATTTTCTAATTTCGGTAAGAACTTGAGGTGTGAATTTTAAAAAGAGTTCTAGAATTTAAAATCAATAAAATCTACATGGTACATAAAGTTGATTTAAAAAGAGAACAGGTCATAGCTTTTGACTTTGTTGTTGTATGTGTGTTTGTGATACTTGATATTGGATGTCCATCTTGATTAGATTTCCTTTGAACGAGAAATAATAAAAATCACACTTGTTTAATGGAAAAAGAATTACGGCCGTAAATCCTCATCTTCCCTGACATTTGTTACCTGCCTCTTTCATTTAATTTAATCTAACATCTCTCACACTCAAACTCACACGTACATGCTTCCTTCCCAATCCAATGCTTCCCATACTGACCAACTGCTTCTCACCTCTATCACCTGTGTACCTTATACTCAATAATACATATGTGAACATGAGGTGGGTTAAATTCTAACAGAAATTCAATGGAAACAATTCAAACATTTATTTTCAGCTGAGGAAAGTTGGTTAGTAATCCATGTTAGGTTATGTTCAACACTTTTAATCAAAAACTTTCATGATTTTGGAAGCTACAAAGGTTTGTTTAGGGTTTACGAAAGCCCATATTTGTGCTCTTGATGTCAATAATGCAGCGAAATAATATGATTTTTGTTAATTTTTTTATATTTAAGGGAAACTGGTAGCTTTACCAAAAGCAGTAAAAAATTCAGTGGTTTTATATATATAAAAAAATCCAAGGAACCCTGAGTTTATTTCAGGAGTCTCTGCTATATTTGAAACAGGTAATTTCACACCCACAAAAATACCATATTTTAGCTGAATAATAATAAGCTTCTTTCTAATCATCAATCAGCTCACAGCTTGCCATTTCCAATTCTGTAATCACAATCATAAATAAAGAGGGCCGTTCAAAGACCAAAGTGGTACAATTCCTTTAAGAAAATATCAGCAGTTTGCCTAGCTAAAAATACATAAAATTCCTGAACAATTTACTTTACTACAACATCATAACACAATCCACTAGTTTTGAAAGGAAGGATCAATTTAAAAACATATTCCTGAAGCCAAATTGAATTTGTGTATTCTGAATGAATTTGAATTTTAAAATATACGAGAGACAAAAAAAAACAACCAAAAGGAAATAATATCAATTTACCTCCATCATGCTTAAACATTGTTACACCCGTTAGCTCAATTTATTTGACACTTGGTTCACTTTTGGTTTTGGTTGAATTGCAAAATGCTAATTTAACTCAGCCCTACCTGGCAGCTATCTCCGTAATCGTAAAGTGATTCCTAATCATCATCAGTATCTAACACATCCACCCAACTCTACATGCTTAATGAACATAAATAAAAGTCAATTTTACAATCTCTACAATAATTTAGCTGCCTTTTGAGCAATAATATTATTTTTTGAATAAAACAGAATCAAGAATTGTAAATCTCAGTTTTTTAGCTAAATGAAACGAAGCAGATGATTCCGGACAATACGAACATTTCATTATCTCTAATCTATCGCTTTATCTCATCCAAGACGTTTTGCTGTTACCCTTTTTGATAAGGAAAGTTCCTGTTCTTGTTAAGTTTTTTTTAAATAAAAAAAACTACAATATAATCCTCTTAAGTGGTCCCTTTCCTTGGTCCTCAAAACAAGACAGTTTAAAAAGTTTAAAATTTTAAAGGATTTAAGATTAGTGATCTGATCTCCTCGCCTGGCTTTCCATAAACTTAGGTTTACAGTACACACAGTTCTCTTTCTTATCATCTTTCTAATCATTTAGAAGAGGTTTGACAGTTTAGAAAGAGAACTAGGACAACAGGCAGAACTTGCATCAGGAGAAGGATGTACCGGAGATAAAAATTCAACCAAATCTTTCAATCTCCTTGAAATACTTAGAACCTGTTTTTTTTATATTTTTCATTTCGTGTCTTTTGGGATGGAATGATGAAGAAGGAATGTTTTATTTGTTGAAAACATCAATGGACACTGCTGAACATTAGATTGGTCTCTTCATTTAAGAACAAATTGGGTAAATTAGCCGGCTTAAATGATTATGATATTAATCCGTAGGAGGATGTCTTTCCTACTTTATTTTATGACTCATTACAATTTTAAAATAAATTCCTTGTGTCTGTAGTAGCAAATACTTTATTAATTGAATCCTGCAATCATTTATTTTGTTTATATATATGTATCTACTAAATTGTTAAAAAGCTATGTTAAACTATTGAATATTTAAGTGAGGACTTGTTTTTTTTTATAAAAAAATTTCCAGTTCTCAATTCAAATGAAGTTTTTTGTAGATTTGCTTAAAATTAATGAGCATTTACCTTTTTTTAAAAAATACAGAATCACAAACAAAAGCAAGTCATCGAACTATTGAATGGCGGATATGCACTTTGCTAAAGCCCAACCGGGTGATAATTTGTAAGAATATTCAACTACAATAGAACTGAACTAGATTAGATGCATTTCGGCCAAGTTTAATTTTCATTCCATGAAACGTTGGAAACTTCAGTGAGAGACTTGAAGAGCGATGCAAAGTTCAGGCTGGTACACATCAAACACCAAATTAATATCACCTACGGGTCGTTGAGTCCTTGAGTCCTTGACTGCTCTAGCTGTTTAGCTAGCTATACAACCACAATTATAATATGTGCATTTGCTTATTATTGTTAGTTCTATTCGTTTTAGTAGTTCTAGTGCATTGCAAACAGAAATAGCTGTAAGCTGATTGTTCTTTATTATTGAACTGTGCAAAGCCTTTTATTCAAGCCGTAAATTTACTTTACTCTAATACGTATCCCTACTACTGTACTACTATGTAATACCTTGAAAACCTTCACCGCATCTCATTTGTCTTGTCTCCAGAGTCAGTCAACTGAGCTTAAATTCTTCACCATTTATGCACATCGTGTCATCATCATGCCATTCCATACAGAGTTCCACAGCAGTTTCAGAGTTACAAAACCACCGATGATAACCACGCGGTGGTGGTGGTAATAATGATATAGCTGCTTTTC
>JAQGBQ010001599.1:0-11025 GCA_034698485.1 Vertagopus arboreus
GAGTAAGCCTTCTGTTATTTCTATAGGATCGCTATCATTTGATTGCAGTCTAATCTTCATACTAGCTTGTTCATAAATAGATCTTAATATTCTAATGTATTTACCTGACATTCCTAAACTGTGTAGTTTTTTCCATAGCTTTTTGTGGCATATTGAAGGGAATGCACGCTTGAAATCGATAAATAAAGTATATAATTTAGATTTGGGTTTACAAATCCCTAGCTGTATTACAGAATTAAGTGTTAGAAACAGAAGTAGAAGTGTTTCAAACCGTCGTAAATCGCCGCGAAGGTCACCATCTAGGTCAGCCACAAGAAAGAAGGGATCTAGAAAGCCAATGAATTTATCAAATAAAAATGAACCAATAAAAACAACACACAAATCTAGAGCAAGTACAAAAAGTGACGAAGAGTTTCCGGAAAGCTCCCAAGAAGGTTGGGGTAAACCTGGGGACAGATTACCACCATCTGTCCAAACTGCATTGCATACAATTTCAAGGATACCATATGGAGGTACAATTCGTTTCAAAGGGGCAAAAATAGATGTTAGAAATACGTGTAACATTGACAATGTTCTCATGATCATTTATGAAATGTACAAATTAATTAAAAGCGTTCATAATTTTTTGCATATGTAATCTCAGAGATTAGTTGCATGCGCTGAACATTTATTGAGAATTTTTAACTGCTTAGATCGGCAAGATTACAACACTGCAAGAGAAATTACTCTTATTGATCTAATGAATCTCAACGGACTTTTGCTTCAGGCCGGTGATTGATATAGCTCTGAGAAATGGTTTTTGTATCCCATATCTGAGCTCATAGAAGCGAATCAAATAATTTCTTGCCCTAACAAGTGTTGGTTAGGTTAGGTTACCTTTAACTTTAACTACCAAGGTAAACGCTTTATCTATGATGTTTTATCCCCTTCCGGTCTTACACCTTGAAGCCCCTTTCGGACACACATTGAGTATTATTTGGTTTGTAAAAGAATAGGAATATTTTATTGTACATCAAATATTAAAGATTCATAAAATTAATAAACATTAAAGCCAGAAATACACCCTGTGGTTTATCAATTTTTTTTCATTGTGCAGTTAAAAACATAATTCGTTTTAATGAACTGCGTTTTCGAGTTTTTGTAATGCAGAAATCACGGGGAAAATGTATACAATTCATAGTAAACAGCGGCATTCCACATTTAATAAACATGAATATCATCACATTCATTTATTTTGATGCAGTGATTGATAAACAGATAACTTCTCTACAGTAGATATTGTTAGTGTCAATGTATATTTTAAAGGTAAAAAAATTGAAAAGTGAGACATTGCATCATTTTTTTGGTCACTGTTTAAATAATTGCTTGAAAAACGATTAAAAGAATGTGTAATTGGGTCATTAGTTTCCAAATCTTCAAAACACAACATTTTTCAGCAATCGTTTATTCATTTAAGCTCCACACTCATAGACAACTTTTCAGGTAAATCCTTTTCCCATGAGCTATGTATTTCTGACTTTAATAAAGTAAAGAAAAAAATATATACGTTTAGCAAATATTTCTGCACTATATTTATGAACAGTTCCGTCTTCTAAACGTACATACATGCTACCCTATAAAGATGGAAAAAAATGTCGGGGAAAGTTAAGTTAAGATGCCTTATATAAATATATGCATTTTTGTGAAATAAGTCCTAGGTGCTGATGTTTTTTTTGCCAAGCGTTAAAAAATGCCGATGCAATTTTTTTTAAATCTTAAGCATGCTGAAGATTTAAACCGTTTAAATGAGAATAAGGTGCGGTTTTAAATTCAAAATTTAACTAGTTTTGATTAGAGTGCAGATTCTAGATATTTGGACATCGACATAAAAAATTGAAGTGAAATGTATGTATCAGATGAAAACATTGGATTGGATATAATAATAAAGTGAACGAAATTATTCATATTATGATATAAAAGCTTCTACATGACAAATTCGACAACCAAAATATATATATATATGTATGTATCTTCTATCCAAAATTATAATGAGTGTGAATTGTATAAAAATAAAATTCTTTTATAACTCTAGAACAAGCATAGATAATTTCAATGTATTGAAAATTGAAGTAAAAGTTGGTTAGAATCTAGATGGTATTATTGAATATATCCACTACTACATAAACTGAGTGGTTAAATGTAGATGTATTTTAATATGAGTGCCGAAGGGTTTGAAGTATTTTTTTGTAGATTAAACCTGACTTACATACTTAAAAATCACTATTAAATTACAGCTTAAAACGTTTCGTTGAAAATATTAAAATTTGAAAAACTTTAGGTAAAGTAAGTGAAATAAATGTCTTCTGACATATCTTTACAAATTTGGGCACTTTTCGCAAATTTTAAAATCTAGAATCGAACTAGTAATAAAGATGCATATGTAAATAGAAGAACCAGGTTTTGTAAGCCTATTCTAGACTTGACTAGCTAGAATCCAGAAAATCTGAACGGAATAAAATAAATGGGAAAATCCTGAGAGGGACAAGACTGAAAGAGAAAGGCGCATGAAAGAAACTCAGAAGTATGGTGTTAGTTTTTGTTTTGTATGGAAATTAAACGAAGCTGTTTTTTAGGGAGAAGGAGCTTAGGGAAATGACAGTTTAATATTTTTTTGTCTATTGCTTAATCATATATTTTATAGATAATTGGTCTTTAGAATATTTTGAATTAAATGAAAACAATCAAAAAGCTCAAAATGAGTTTTCTTTTACAATCTAACCCCTTAAATATTATGACGTAATAAGATTAGTAAATATAACGACAAATCAGAATCTCATCGACAGCCAAACACAATACGTTTTCGGATTTTTTTCATATTATTTACAACTACAGATTACGAAATATTAATCTAACCCAGAAGGTTTATTAGGGAGAAATTAATAATATTATACTCTCATGCTAATTCATTAATTGTTACACTTTGGCATAATATTTTATGACTTCGAATAAGGACTATATATCTAGAGCTCTCTTTTAGGCTCTTAAATCTAGGCTAAATCTAAAGACGTAGACAATTACGCAAAAAAGAAACAGTAGAATTGCAATTTACAAATACTGTCTGCCACAGGCAAATTTAGAGTTTTTTGGAATTAACTCTATTTTCATAAATGCTTTAGGCAACCGTCTATATTAAACTTCGACTTGTTCATCAAATATTTATTATATAATTTAATCATAATTGCTCTTTGAAGAAAAAATAAAGCTTTTCATCAGGTAGCCGGCAACTTGTTATCTTTTTCTTATGCAATTCTACTATTGAATCCATATAAAAGTGAATTATTGAAGAATGCTTCCAACCAATTGATTCGAGTAAAAATTAGTTAACAAGGGAAGGTATGAAATCTATAATAACGGAATAGATTGAATTTGTTTAGTGAATCTAATATTAAAATACCAATAAATTTAATTTTCCTCCAATATAATACCTTCTACTCTACAAAGAATTTTTAGAATCTAACTTCGTAAATTTAAAAAATAAGACGGTCAAATTCAAAGTGAGGCTTTAAACCAAAATAAAAGTAAAATCTGATTACCAAATTTTGCAATTGTTGATGTTTTAATTTTTAACCAACAGCTAGGATATTTTGTCGTGTAGAATGTCTTTGTAAATTTTTGAAGTTAGATTATCTTGCTATCAGCCCTTGCATTACATTCGTAAAAAGCAATCCAAAGCATAAAAAATCTCAGGGTTACACTCTTTTCATCTTTTTATCTTTCACTAAGTTTATCAAAACACTGAAAATTAACATTAGACATTATAGGAGTTATGGACACTTTAACATCAACCAAGTATTGGCGGCATCAGGATTTTAGTATTGAAAAGTATTGTAATCAGTTTTTTCAGAATGCGGTCTGTAGCTCATTGTATGTAGCTCATTAGCTCTTTTGTCAAATATTGCATTTAGAAATCCGTTTGGAAACTGAAATCGGATTCCAATTAGAACTTTCCTAACGTGATTCTGAACTTTTGGAAAGTTAAGAAACCCGTGAAAATGAGTAGGATGTAAAATGCAAATAATCTTTAAACTTTGTCTTCAATATGAGCTATTGATATTAAAATCCACCTGCTATTTTTTGGAAATATTAAGATTAATAACCCGTAGATTCCTTATTTTTCAGCTAAGACTTAATTTAAGCAGGACTTTAAGGTTAAAAAATTAATTTGCAAAAGCTCCTATGAAATTCGTAGGTGGGCATCCCTCCAGGCCCTCCGCCCTCCAAGCCCTATAGACACATTTTTGCCCTCCAGCCCTTCGAGCCCTCCGAGCAAAAAAAGTGCCCTCTCTGCTCTCAGCTCTCCAAGCCAAATACTGCCCTTTAGCCCTCCGTCCTCAAAGCAAAAATGTGCCCTCCACCTGCCAAGCCGAATACGCCCCTCTAGCCCTCCGGAGTGGAGGGCAGAAGGCTAAATGCCCACCTATGCTATGAATATCGCAAATGTTGAACATGCCAATTTTGTTTGTTAATTACAAACCCGTTAACTTTACTAATATTTTTCACAGCTGCATTTCAATGAAATGGTCAATTTCTTCTACAAAGGGGGGTACCTTGGTTATATGATATTTTGGCCACCCCAAAAGTTTTGGCATGTGATGAATAAACTAATGTATTTTTGAGACATATTGAAAAAAGTTTGAGCCCTATCTTAAAAATGTGGATATTAAATATCTGCCAAGGGGGTTTTTATATAGGCTTTAAATTAGACTAGAATTCAATCGGCTATAACTTTTGTTTGCAAAGCCTAAGAGCAATGATTTTTTTGTCGTGTAGAATAAGTCTTTAACATTTTTTGAAGTCAGGTTGCAAATTGAGCCCTTCGACCCAATTTTTGGAAATCCATCCGGAAGATAAAAATCTCACGATTAAACTATATTTACAAATTCTTCAAAAGCCCAAAAATTAACATTAGAGAGTATTGGAATAATTAAAATTTTAACACTAGCCTAGTATTGGAGTTAGCAAGATTTTAGTATTGGAAAGTATCGGAGTCTTATACGTTACGTTTTACGGAGCAAATATTTTCGTTACCAAGGGTTTTTTAAAGGAATTTTTACTATGGCCCAAGATTTTGTTAATAATTAAATGGAGCATGACCCAGCTCCCATTATAACCAAGGTTTCCGCCATTTGGATACTTCCCAAAAAACACTTTCGCTTAACTAAAAGCGAACAAAGATTTAATCTTAGTTTGAATTCTATTGAACACACTTAAAAGTATCATTTTTAAGTTATTCGTTATTCATTCCATTTTGTTTCGTATTAACTGTCTCTTAAATTTTTTCACTTTCTAGAATTTAATTTTGAAAATAACATAAATGTTAGGTTAGGTTAGTTTTTTAATTTTTAATAGGAAGGATATACGTCGTCATCAACCACCAGCTTGCCGTCCATTCCTCTAGAACTGGTTCTGAGGCCATTCCAAACAATAAAGAGGATTTTATAGGCTGTTCCGTTACGACATTGTCCAATCCGTAAAAAGCAAGATCAAGGCAGAAATCAATTCGAAATTTGTCTTTTCCCTAGGGGGTAATAAGTTTACATTAATTTTTTTAGAATTCATACAATTTAATATGTATCAATTTAAAAAACGTTTTTTAGGAACCTTGCATCTTAATTCGAGCATGGATACTTTGGCAGACTCGGTTATACTAGACCCTTCAGTTATCGCAGGGAAAACCGCCCCAATTCTATACTTGTTAGACACAAATCCAAGGACTTCGGATATTGGGAAATCCTTTGCCCAGGCAAATCATAAGGAAAGTGTCCATCAACCACTGAAGCGTGTACGCTTACTGCTTCTGAGTTCACCATTTGAGAACTCAGCAAAGCAGATCCGCATTGAGTCAGATCAAGAAGAAATTCAGTTCATTTCCCCAAGGAATTTTTTTTAGCCGTACTCCAACAAAACGTGGATCCGGTCAATTATGAATATACTTGTCAACAGGCTGACAGAGAAGAGAAAAATGGTAAATTAAATAAGTTTAAACTAGAAAGCTATATTTAATACATATACACGTCTATCAAAATAAAATAGGACAATATGTCATCGATATATTTCAAAAATTCTCGAAGTACTTTGTGCTTCCACATGTGTGCATTACTGCTGCGCCAAAATTTTAAATCTGCAAATCAGCTACTTGGACACTTTTTAAAGCTTTTCAGTGTATTGCCTTGTACAAATAACTACTCCAAGCAGCAATGAAGGGCCCGTTCTTAACATGTTAAATTAAACATATTTTGTTTCAACTTTTTAAAGTTGAATCTTAATTTTCATTGTATTCCTGATTGAACTTATGTCTCAAAAATCTTAACGACAATTTTGTTTGCAATTTAAATGTTGAGAGTTTAATTTTGTATAAACTAATTAGGGTCAACCACGACTGGCTAATCTATGCTACAAAACGTTCCAAAATGCTGAATTTACTACCAAATTTATTGAGAGATTCAGCCTGTAAAATTTAATGGTTTAGTGTTAATTTTGCAGAAACCCACATGGGCCATCTGCCTTTACATCTTACATAATCTTGATTGACTGACTACAAAACATCATCTCTTTCTAGAATTTTTATTTTTGGCCAACAAGAATTTGTGCAAATTTTGGTGAATTTTGGCATTTATTTGCATAACAGATTAAAAGTTTGTTACAATTACAAATAAAACAAGAACAAAGACCTGAATTTTGGTCAATTCTTTGACCGATTTAACCAGTCTTCGAACTAAGTCTTAGTGTTAAGTCAAAGAACGTGTGTGCAAAATTTGACGGTGATCGGTCAACTCAAACTAGTATTTGCCAAATATAATAATTCTACTTAACTAACATATTCATTTTCGCGATTATTCAAAATCCATGCATTTAATTCACTTCTGACGCTCACTTTCGAAGTTTCGAAGTTTCTTATCACTAATGGAAGGCTATTCCACAACTTTGTTGAATAATATTGCATTGAATTTTTGAATTGCACAGTGTTGTGTGGGATCACGACACAATTGTTAGCATTTCTTGTTTAACGCTGTGAAGATGATGTATTCTGTGACACATTTGTAAATGATGGAATTTTTAAGTTTTTATATACATTCCAAGCACTAGCATACATTAATCGTTCTGTGATTTTGAATTGATTACCCTTTTCAATCGATTTATAGTAATCTATTTTCATGTGTATCCTATTACAATCAATCTTAGCCTGATTTAAATTGGATTGGGCACTCGAAAACCTTTTGGTATAATATTTGTACGTATTAGGATAGAAAAAATTAACTAACAATTCATTAACTTTTTTCTGAACATTTTTAATATCACCAATCCTAAATGGGCCCCAAACAATTAAACAATAATCTGTAACAGAATTAATATAGGCATTAATTAATAATTTTAGCCTGTGAGGTGTTAACAAACGTCGAAGTCTCTGGTTCATACCTACACTTACACAAACCCTCTTCAGTACATGCTCATAATGGTCCTTAAAATTAAAATGTTCATCAATTATTACACCTTGATATTTAAATTTTGACACTCTCTCAATTGAGATGCCATTACATAATAAAAAAACACCTTCAGGAATTTTAAGCTGTGGTTTGCGGATAACCATAAACTTAGTCTTTTCAAAACTAATATCTAAACCTATACTTTTACAGTAATTATCTAAATCACATAAATTCTTCGATACATGATGTATTACAGCCATAATACAAAACAAGATCATCCGCAAACAATAAGTAATTAACATTTTTTAAAACACTACCAACACTATTGAAAAAACAAGTAAATAGGCCAGGTCCATGCAAGATTTTATAAAAGTTTAGAGTGGCTAGAGTCAACTAACAAGTCAATATTTAAATTACCTAACACCGCATATTCTAATTTATCTTGTTGAATTTGAAACAATAGCTATTCTAAACAAGATACAAACTGTAATTTCAGATGTTCACGAGGAGGGTTATAAATAAAAACAATAATCAAAGGTTTACGGAAATTAGGGAAAAGTTGAAAACAATTAACCTCTACCTCTTTAGGAAATTTACCATCATATACTAATGGTAAAGATTTTACATCGTCACGTATATAAAAAATCGAACCTTCTCCTTCACGAGATTCTCGGTCGTAACGTAACGTGCTGAATCCAGGTATGTTGAATTTTGATGAAGGATCAGTGATGTTCAGTTTGGATTCTGTCACACCACACACAATAAAATCCTTCTTTAATAAGAAATCACTTAGTTCATTAATCTTACTATCGATTCCGTTGATATTAAGATGTCTAATATGTAAATCCTTAGTGAAAATTGGTGGCTTGATAGGAGAAATGTCGTAATATGTAGCAATCAACTGTGGAGAAAAGTCATCATGAGGGATTAGAGCTGCTTCATCCAAGTCAGTAAAAGGATCCGTAGAGGAAACTGTAGGCTCGCTGCATTTCGGACACACCCAGGCCTTCTTAAAAGTTGGGAAGATATTATTAGGCACAAGCTTATGACAGGTTTTATGATGAGAATCCCTGCAAATTGTGCAGGTCAGCCTGTTTTGTTTTAGTCCGATTCTGGAATGACAGGTTGGCAGCTTGCAGTTTAGCGTCATCGTAAATAAAAAATAATCCGTATTTAGTAAATCCAAAAAAAATCAAAAACGAGAATTAGTTCAATATTATGATAGAACTTGCCTGGCTTTGTGCCAGGCAGGGGTGGCAGCGTCGATAGGGCAGAGGGTTCAAATTCCACCGTACCCTAGACGCGTAGAGCCACCCCTGTGGCTTATCCTTATTTACATCTCGTCTGGTAGTGTTAGAAATCCACGTTGATCATCCTCACCGGGTAGTGAAGATTCAGAGCCAAACGGGCGAGGGGATCAATCCTGGAACTCGATGGAACTTCGGAACTCCAACACTTCTGTGAAGGGCAGGAAAGCAGTCGGTTATCAAATATCAGGTAAATGGGACATCCTTCAAAGTTTCAAGTCAATGGGACATCCTTCGGGGTTTTTTCAATGGTCAAAAGTTCAACAACCTCAGTTTCGTTAAAGTCGGAGAAAGTTGGCGGTTGTCACTTCTAAAAGTGAGGGTTTTAGAACATTTATTGTGATTTTTCTATACAATAACCACTTGAAAACCACGGAGGTGGCAACAGAGTAACACACAGCAACTAGCAAAAAGGTTTCAGAATCCGATCGAGATTTAAACACTAATTGTGATTTGCAGAAACAATTACTCACTAAGCACTTAATCTAGTTTTAACAAGGAGGAACTTGACTCCCGATTAGTGGAGTTGTTTTGATTAAGACGATGTTTTTACACGTTAAAAATTTAAAAATTGTTGTGGAAATAATTCACAAAAAATATTGCACGTCTGCCTCGGCGGCTGCTCTCTGTCTCCTTTTATATAATACATTGGATTCCATTAATCAGCCTCTGCGTCTTTACTATTGTGTTTATATAGTACGTTCTTAATCAGTTAATTACTGCTTCTATACTTTTGTATTTAGATAATACATTTATTTCTGTTAATCAATTACTTGACTGTATACATATATTACACTTTTAGTTCGATTAATCAGTTACTGGTTCTATTATTTTGCATTTCTATAATACTTTGTTGCAACTTTTCATTACTGCTTCATTAACCTTGTATTCATATAATACTTTTAATTCTATTCATCTATTACTGCTTATTTTTTTTACATACATTTATAGAAAACCTTTAAAGTTAATCCTTAATTGCTGGTTCAATAATCTTGTACTCATACCTTTGACTACAGTAATTAAATATTACTTCTATATTGTGTATTTATATTTTTCAGTTCCAATAATGAGCTACTAATACTGCTTCTATATTAATACATTCCTATTATGCCTTTAATCCATTGATGGATACTTGATGAATCAGCTACTGCTTCTATACTTTTGTGTTTAGATAATACTTTTGAAATCAATTAATTACCGTATTTTTACTTTTGTATTTTTATAATACCTTTAATCCCATTAATCAATTGCTCGTTCTTTAATACTTGTATTTATGTTAACTTTTAAATCAATGCATTATTGCTTTAGTACTTTTGTAATTACATAATATCGTTAGTTTAATTAATCAATACTTCCTTATCTTCGGTTTTACAACACACCGATAAATTTATTAATCAATTAATATTTCAAATCTCATTTTAAGGAAAATTCAAAATATCAAACATGAATCCATGATTATTCCTCATTCATGGATTTACATAGATAATGCATGGAAATTTAATTCTTTTAAACTTTGATACTGGAAAACCAGCATGGCCGGCTTGCCCGGCCATGTTGGTTAGACAGTGTTAAATATTTATCTAGGATGATTTCAAAACCCAAGGAAATGTAAAAAATTAATGCGTTTAAGTCCAATAATTCATACAAAGTTCCAGTTGAATTAAATAATTTAGTGTTTAATGGCGAGCTCTTTTCAACGTGTTACTACGTTTTATTTCTTTTGACCTGAAGTCAACGCTTTTCTTAATATCTGCACATTCCTTTGTTTCCAATGACTTTGGTGGTAGTAAGGACGTATTCATGGGTGATTTTTCCCCCTTGTGTGTCCGGTTAAACTAAATTTTCTTAATTCTCTGTCTTCTGCGTTAAGGTCATCCGAAATTGAAATTTTAAATTGACATGCTTTTAATTTATGACAATTTCTGAATATCAAGGCTTTGTCTTTTCTTCCGAAAGTACTAATAATCTACATCTATACCTCCAGCTTTAAGCTAGTATTATTGATTTCTTAATAAGTAACAAAAAACGACAGCCAATCAGAAGCCGTTCATTCCTCAAACCCTTAAAGGACATGTCTTAATTTGCAGTCAGACAAGATTTCCTAAGGAAACTTACCTTTCTGAGCGAGTAGCAGCAAATAAAAAGTACGGGAAATATTTGCATCAGTGAAGTTCAAAGTTCAAAGTGCAGTGCAAGGTCTTATCGTGGAACTCTGGAATGAACACATCGTCAGTCGTGCTGTCGAAATCCTTATT
>JAQGBQ010001600.1:0-11014 GCA_034698485.1 Vertagopus arboreus
AAAAACAAACATAATTTTCAAAGCAAATTGCTTGGAAGTTGATTGAATGAAATGAACTTACCTCTTGAGACAAGAAGGGAAGGATTTGTGCGATGATGGCGTTCAATCTTTTTGAAATCTCCGTCTGTAAAGAAATAGAGATTAAAAAAATTATTAACAAAATTATTACACATTAAGCACACCATGATTATAATCATTTTGCATTCGTTTCATATGATGAGCAGTCGGGCTTTTTTTTAAGTTTTTTTTTGCTAGAACTTTTATTTTCAAGCTTAGTGATGTTCATCATGATCCATTTTGTGTTCAATTCATGCTCACTGACTCTCTTAATTGATTCCATTTCTGAGTCTTCAGCTTTGAAATGTTACGAAAGGATGAAAGAGCCGGTAAAATTAACTCAAAGGGGGCGAATTCGCTACCAACTACAACCTCAGTGGTTTCAAATTTCTTTTTACCTGCGATTCAACATCATTGAATTAATTTTATACTGAATAAAAAAATCAGTTGCAAGTTAAAACTACTACATCTGTTATCTCTGAAATAATTCGGTTGACTAACCTTTTCAAATGCGATAAAAACCTGTCCCTATCATTCTTCGTCATTTATATACAGATTTAAAATTCAAAGCAGATGCAAATTACATTCTCCTTAATATTTTACTATCACCTTTTCTATCTAATAAATACGCAGGGCACCTTTGATGGAGCTCACCTTATATAATTACACTCTTGTTAACACAGCTAGAGAAGCTAGTTGGTAGAAGTGTCGAGTGCATATCCAGGCTTGGTATCATTAATATTCATAGAACTCAGGGGTATAAAAGAACGGAAACAATGAAAATCACTCTTGAAAAAGATCGTAAAACATTTCATAGAGTAGAAGAAACGGATAAAAGTTTTATTACAAGGATTCTCAGCCAATTTGCAGCTCATTTATAATGCCATTGTCTACGTGTTTATCTATTTCTTAGATTAAGTTTAGCTTATACAAGAAGCAAGCTGTCTTTTTAATGTATTGGCTTTTTTTAAACAAAATGTAATGAAAAACAATCTGCGTATTCAGAAGAAACCTCAACTAGGATTGATTAGTTTTTATATTTATTTTTAAAAACAATTCATGTTTTATGTTCAAAATGACTTGTTCTACGTTTAGTTTGGAGAATAGATCTTTCGAACCCTAGTCAGTCTAATCCCCAACCCTTTAAAAAGTTTTAAAAGAAAGCCGTATTGATGGAGAAGAGACGGATTATTTGATTGAGAAAGGGAATTAGAGAGGAAGATTAGGGGCTAATGTACTGGATGAAAGGTACGGATTCTGGAGATGACATAAAGACGAATGGCTTATGCTAAAGCTCCTTTCAACTCACGATGAATTACCGTCTCTCCTTCAGCACTACTTCATGTACAAGCAAGAACTTCTTTTTCGTTTACTTTCTACTGAAAATATAGCTTTCTTTTAAATCCGCTTAGCTGAAAGTAACCAGGAAGACCTCAATCTGTTCTTTCCGTTTTACTTTCTTGTAGGACAAAATCCACTTGTCCATATTGGCTAAAAAATGTATGGGAAATCTAGTTGGGAATTTAAGACTCAAAGCCAATAAGAACATGTTAACTTCTTGACTTCCAAACTTATCAATTTCGACCATTCCAATAAGGTTTAAGGGTTTAAAACCTTTTGGAGATTTTCAATTCAGCATAGATAAATAGTATATAGAATAGAATTTAAAAAGTAGTTTGATAGTCAGCAGATTCAGCAGGGCAGCCAATTTCCTTCGAAATAAATCCAAGGATCTTGCTAGCCAGGAAAGTAATCAGTGTTGCTAATTCCAAAGAGTAAGATCTCTTTTAAGACTTTTCCCAGCCGGATTTTCAGATTTCTTCACCCTCCCTCGAGAGATCGGAACAAAATCCACAAAAACCACAAGGAAGTAACCAAACCGCAAGGAACTAAAGCCAAAGACAGGAACAAGGCCTGTGTTCCAATCTAAGAGAAGACTTAGCTAATAAATTCCAAGAAGTTGAACCTCAGAGCCTCAGCAAAGGGATTCTTATCCTGATTTCTTATACATTACAATGACTCTATCTCCTAGAGTAAAATATAACAACCTAACCAAGTGCTATACTGATCTGGTCTTGAATGTGCAATCCAACCCCATGAATAATTATGTTCTCATCTCTGACATTTTCTTATCTCTTTACTTTATACGAGAGCTTTTTTAATTCAATTCTTTCAAGGGATTTCCTTCATCCTTACATAAAATCCTAAGGAACTCAATCCCACTCTCTACTATACATTCCCTCTCATATTAGTTTCATTTTCTTTCTAAAAACCAAAAGGGGAATCATTTTTCATGGCATGATACTCTAGACACTCGTGATATTATAATCATCATGATGAAATATAGAAGGTATATATGTGACAGAAGAGGAGGGCGAAGAAGGAGGTATAATCCGCCAAGCAAACAAGACTTGGTGTCAACAAAGCCGATAATGGGTGACAAATACCACGGTCGTAAGCATTCGCACGTTCCAAGCCTCCCCACAAAAACCAAATGCCACTCCAGCACATCCTCCAAGTTCCAAGTCTCTGACAACTGACAACGGTCGTGGAAAATGTCAATAGAACATCTTCAAGTTTGTATATCCTTCAGAAAATCCTCATCCAGAGAGAACATACATATTACATAAAAACCTTTCTGATTCCACAAGACATACAGAAAAGATATAGAGAGCCTAGTAGAAGAAGATTCTCTCTCTTATCAATTCACTTCACTTGGCATGGATTTCAATGAAATAAAAAAGAAATCTTCTCAGTCTTCTTTCCCTTTATAGATGCATATCGTCTCTCAATCTATGTACAATCCAACAATCTATACAATCCTCATGTTCCCAATCCAATAACATATATAGTCTTTTTGTAAAGTGTGTAAGCATTCCAGGTTTCCAACTTTCCAAGAACTACTAGCTAAAAACCGACAGTCGAGATTCTAGATTCGACAAGTAACAAAATGCCCGGTGGAGCCAAGAATAGAAAATGGAATGGAAATAATACACACACGCAATAAATAGACACAACAGAGTGAACAAAATAAAAAGGAAAAGCGACTGTCTACATACATATCCATATGGCTATATAGTAACTGTACAGAGAAAGCCAAAAACTTTGGGGTATTTTCCCAAAGGATTTTCTACATTTCTTTCTCTGGATTATTTATTTCTTTCTATTTTCTCCACAATCCAAAGAACCAAGTAAGTAAGTAAGCAAACCGGGTATTCTATGAGTAAACCGGGTTTTCTAGTATTCTAGAAATTCTAGATTCTATACACAAGGAAAAGAAGAGTACAAAAGGCCAATCCGAAAATCCAAGTCAACCTTTTTCATCAATCATCCTCTGCCTTTCTCCCTTTATTCCACTTTCTCTACTTTCTAACTTCCTTCCCTTCCACTAAAGATTTTTTCTTCCCCGGAGACACTACAGACAGAACGCTAAGGGCTGTCCAAAAACTTTGTATCTTGATTAAGCTGAAGGACAAACGTTAAACTCTATCAAATAGCTACTTAAAGCCCAGAGGGGTAAAGAATGGATGGTTTTTGACCCACCTTATTTATGGACAACCCTCAACAATCGGCTGGAATATATATCTCATCTCTCTGGCTGTTATTACCCTTATTATTTTTATTATTATTATTGTTACTAGTCTACTTCATCCTAGAGTACAGAGTGTGATGGATATGATATAAAGTGTATGAAAAACAAGTAATAATGAACAATTCAGTGGAAAAAAGGAAAATTGATGGGCACAGCAGGGCAGCCTGTCTAGAACTCCAAAAGCCTAGAGGCTGACTCATTCCAGTGGCATTATTTCCTATTTCGCTCCCGTGTCTCGACAAATGTAACTGTATTTACTATATATACGAGATATATAGAGTTTACTTTTATTTTATTAATCCTAATCCATTGTTAATGTCTTATTCCGACTACAATTCTTTCTCTTTTGATCCACTTTGAGTAAACCTTGTTTTCCAGAAATGAACCGAGGAATCCATCTCATCTGACTGACCCTTGTCCTCTGATTGATGAATCACCTCCTTCCTTTTATATTTAAATGGGGGCGTAGAGTATTCTCGATTGGTAAGTGAAAGCGTACGGTATTATATAGCGGGGGGTTTCTTCCCTGTCATTACTCTTGGCTTTCATTGTCTGATAGCTGGTTTTATATCGGTTTCCAAACACAGCTGGGTCTCTGAATCTTTTTAACATAATCTAAACAGCTTATCGACGACTGTGTGCTTATCAATCACAAAAAACATAGTGGCACATAAACCACCAGAGAAAACCTCCTAAGGGAAATGAGTAGTTGTAATACAATGTACACAATAAAAAAAATTATATAAAAAAGTGTTCTGTTTTTTCTCATTTCGTTAAGACTTTAGATATTTAAAAACAAAAAATCGCTAAACAAATTTATCAATTTGTAATTCAATTTTGTAATTAAAAACGAATCTTTAAAATTAATGTCTCAGGTTACATTTTGTATCGCCATTTAGGCTGCAATATATATTTATTTACATCCTGTGGCTTAAGCTGGTTTACAATGTATGTGAATAAAAATGTCCCAAAAGGTAAACTTCTTAGGTAATAATTTGATGAATGTTCTACGTCTATGTACACTAGAGGCAATAGACATTTAAGTTCAAGCAAGAAAGGACGAGGGACTCTGTCGTGTTTACTTTCTCTGCTCTTGTAGAAATTCTCCAATGTACATGTTATTCCAACTTTCCAAGGGTTAGTTTACTTGTCTTTACTTCCAAGAAATACAATGTCTTTCTTATATATGTATGTTACAATATATGTAACTAGTAGTATATGTTTTCGGTGTTGGTATACTCTATGCCCTAACAATATCATAGTAAAAGCTAGAGTAACAGAACATGTACAAAAATGAAATGGATAATATCTGAGCAGTACATAGTAGAAACACCCACTTTATACACAGATATTTATATTCCAAGAATAGAGGAGTAAAACTAATACCTTGGGTCGGGAATTCAAAGACAAAAGTCAATATTTGTGTAGTTCACTCCGACTGAAGAAAAAGCAGGAGAGTTTGAGAAAAACACGAGGCAATATGTTCAATTTTGAAACGCTCCTACTTTATACACAGTCCCTTTATATTTGCTAAAAGCAAACAGAGATTTTGCTCCAGGAAACAACCTCCTGTGTACAATACCATTACCAACCGAGGAGGAAGAAGAAGACCTCCGAATTTATATTTGTACTTACATATACTTTTTCACAGACTGCTGAACCGATAGCAATAGCAGCAGCTTTGGATATCTAATGTTGAATATATTCAATACTTATGTGTCTATAGCCTAAAAGTGTAGAAATACTGAAAATAAGGCAGACTTTTTTCTTTCTTTTTAAAAAAAACGGGAAATCAGTTCACGTCCGTTTGTTTTCTAAATATATGTCTACTTTCTCCACCCATCTAGATATAAGGGTAACCACCACGACTCAGACTAGACGATCAGAAAAAAATCTGTTTCGTCTATTCCAGAGCTAATTCAAAAGTTTTTATGTTTACATTCGCAGGAGATGGAAGTGTACACAACGTTTCTTAAGAAGAACGGAAGACAATGCTACTTTATTACTAACTTTAAACGACCGCTACGCACAATTTACAACTATCTACAATAATCGCACATTTTTTTAGAAATTTAAAAGAAATTAAAAAGTGACAAAGAGTTAAACTATTCTTGTCTTGAATAATAATATAGTAAGTAGCTTATATAATAATGCCCAATTCCCAAATATTCTAATGTTCAAATATTCAAATTTTATAGTATGACAAAAGGCCGAAATTCTGAATGGTATATAATGTAGTCTAAGTAGCCATTAGTATCCTTTTGTATTCAGAACACGACAAAACACTCCATAAACTAAGAAGTTAATTAAGATTGTCTTTGAGAAATGACATGAAACATTTCTCCAGCTCCAATTGGACCTTGTACGGTATGTGTGCTCAACTCTTCTTAAAATATTGTATATGCAATGAACCCATTCACCCAAGACAAAGGCTAGATACATTCTATATAGAATGTTCTTAGTCCGCTAAAGAGTTGGTGGAGAAGAGGTGTCGTCATAAATTAATAGTAATTACTTTATGTATAGCCCATTGGGAAGTGTGAACAAAAACTGTGAAACCAGGCGGTCGTACAAATCTCACGGACAAAACTCTCAAAATTGAGAACAACAGAAGTTAGGCTGAAATGGCAAAGTGGGCCAGGAATATAGATAATTATAATTTGCTTCCTCTATAAGAGTTAATGCGATAAGAGCTGAAGTGTATCTTTTCCATCATCAATGTTGAATGTCATAATTAACTCTCGTCAATCTTTTTTGATAAGAGGTATTACATGTTCCTTTAATTTGTGCTACATGAACTGAGACTTTCCCTAAACCAATTCCAAAACTCGGAATTCAAGTCAATTTTATTATCTACAGAAACACAACTATAGAAAGATACAGCCTTCTGTGTTTATACTAGCGTCATGTCCTTTGTAGAAAAGATTCAAGTCGGAACTAAGGATTTTCAACCAGTTAGTAAATACTATAATATAAAGTGAGGCGAGGAAGCAATGGAGCTATGATCCTTTTAAGAGCATTTACTCATTCAATCTACAAACTACACAAGTCTAATAGATAAAGAGAGAAGCTAGATATATATAAAGCTATATATTATATGCCTTGGTTTCCTCTGAGACAATCAAATATCTCCTCTATGATCTAATTACTCTCTAAGCCTCTTATAAACGAGGGACAAAAGAGCTCTCACACTTTCTCATATTTACTCCTGCTTCCAAGACCAACTACGTCTTCTCAATGTTCTAACTAATATTAAATGTTCTTATCATCATCATCATCATCCTCTTCTATCCAGGAACTCCTTAGTGTCCTTAGGGCTGACTCTTGTCTATCTATATCAATTCCAAAACTCCTTTCCTCCCGATAAGCTCCTTTTCAGTTCTCTCCCTTTCTCTTCTTGTTCGAGGCAGTGGCAAATTCTATTATGTTATATCTGTATCATTATTGCCCAGTCATAAAAGCCAAAGCCAACCCGGAGGAGTTTCAAGAGTCAACCCAAATAGAAAGTCTAACCAAACCAACCGAAAGCACCCGCGGGAGGAAGAAAGTAAAATGTAAGTAAGCTATATTCTCAACTCTTTCTTCTTCTATTCAATATGTATATATAAGTCCTAGTAGTCGTCCAGACTTCTGAATTCTCTTGGGCTGTAATAATAAAGGTCTTCTCATTCTAGGGTGATGGAAGTTAAGTTGACTTGGCATGGCGTGATTCTTCCACCACCACCGCTAGTACCACTAGTACCACCGGTAGACTTCAATACTTCTTATATCTTTATACTCTCTTGTATTTATACTTACAAAACCTTTCTCTACTTTCTCCACTTATAGTACACAAGAAAGTATTAGATTCAACGACTCAACATTGTATTATTCTTCTAGGTGCTACTTGGGCTTATATTATTATGTTATCGAGCAAGGTAAAGCCATGAAGAGAACATACATTCATTTTTTACTAGCACAATGAAACACCGTTTCCGCCTGACGTGACTCCCAATGGATTTTCATCCAATGGTTTCCTGGGACAAACTGGGAAAACTTAATGCTCTCCGAAATAGCACAAGCCAGCAGCAGTTATGTATGTTACCCTATAGTTTATTTTGTATTTGTTATGATTTTATCCCATCCCTATAGTGCCAAAGTACTTCTATAGTGGTGCTAACTTTCTAAGCTTTTGAGAGCAGCTTGTTCTAATTCTAAATGTTATGTTGTTGAACAAGAAAGTTGAAAGTCCCCCACCTTCTGATTCCACTTTGGCTTATCACATCACCACTCCCATTTCACTTTGCACTCCGGAAACAATCAGCACACACACCTTTCAAACCACTCTCTAATCAGTACGAAATATTGTTATATTTATTATTATAAACACGGGCCAGAACCACCCTTTATACAATTCTTACTCCTTTAATAGCCTTAAAGTATGAACTTCTATTAATCCCCATATATCAAGATCATAATCTCCGTAATAATATCTACAGCTCAGAAATAAGCTACAAACGAGTCAGTATAGCACAAATGACATGTAGGTGTAAGCTGTATAATAATCCAGTCGTGTCATAAGGAGACGAGGAACATATTTCAACGTCAAGTCGTCAGCGATCTCAGCCTGACTATACACTCATAGAAGTGAGTAGGATAAAAAGAAACCATGGAATAAAAAACGGGAGTCATGTCATAGCTGACTGTTTGATTGCTCATAAATCCATGAGAAATAATAATTACCTCTTCGTGAAACCGGCCCTTTTTGCAATAAAACACAATCAGGTAGCTTTTAAACACAAACATCATAAAACTGGATTCCGTCTCCAAATCTCCAACATGCCAAGGATTCAACAAAGTACAACAACTTTTTCACCACATTGTACATACAACAAACAGCAGGAGCAAACCAGAACGTACTCAATTTTCTATAATGGTCATTACAAATCTACGCATGCATACGATCAAACTTCTAAACCAACAACTACAGTGCAATTTCCTATTCACTATTTGACCCTTAATCTATTTGACTGTGTTATTATTTTGCATAAAATACACATGTCTCTCTACTAAAAGCCTCATATACTTCTGCAACTCGGTTGGAGTTCCCACCTGCAAATTATGAATTACCAAATTATCTCAAACTCTAATCTATCAAGCTCCAAGTATCATAAAACCAGACTTTCCTCAACTACTACAAATGTTGAAAGTATGCGATAATAATATAAGGTGAACAATCTTGTACTAACAAAGTAACAATTTATATAAGCACAAAAACGGCTATAATGTTTTCTTAAATGTGCCAAATTATCTCGTCAAGTTCAATAATTTTTGTTTAAAACAATTTTAATAATCAACTAGTAACTACATTCGTGCAAGAATCTACTCCCATGCATACCAAATGTATAAAAAAAACCTAAATTTTTTATCCATCCTACTTACAATATGCTCATATATATTTTATTGCTTTTCTGTCTCAATCCAAATCGAATTATTCATAATGGGAAGCCATGAAATGTAAAATATCAAAAATATGGGAGTTTCTCAGTATCATTTATTATTATATTATTACAGCCATAATCCAACTTCCAGCATTCAAAGACATAATGATAATAGAATTGATAGTAGTAGTGGCGGTGGTGGTGATGGTAGGATGAAATGGCACTACTTACTTATAAGGGATAATATAGGACTCAATAATAATGATAATAGAACTCGGCATGAACTGATATTAAAAAGGGATAGACTAAAGCAATAACCGTGGATAATGGAAACGTGCAGAAAAGCATAAACGAGGGATTATTCCATCCTCTCGAATAAATTCAGCAAATGTCTCCAAACTACCGAAACTACACACACACAATGCTTTGTCTTAATATGACCAAGTGTAATTTGCAGGGAGGCAGAGGAGACATAAAAGGATGAAACCAGATTTCCCAGCCTGTGTGTCAACATCATTTGCATTATTATTCTAATGGAATATTCAATGTGTGAATATTTAACTCTGGTAATAAATCCATAGACAGACAGTAGCAGAAAGGAACAAAACTGCTAACTAAACAACCACCTACTTCTTGTTTAATGACATACAACATACTACTCTCTGTTTCATATCCTATTTTATTGCTATGGAGTACATTCGCCTTAGGTCAAACGGCTTTGCTTTCCTACATGTACAAAATACATAGCACTCTATTATTTCGCACACATTAATAATTCCATTGTTTATCCCCAAATTGCCTACTTTAGATTAGTTTAATGTTAATGCTACACAACCACCACATGCCTAGTTCAGATTTGACACACAATACAAAACATTGATAATCTGGAGCAAAAATTAATTTTGTAAAGAGGGTGTTATTCCCCTTAGGTCCTAGATTTTTTTACTCAGCCCAAATAGTCACAGATTTCCATAAAATTGAATATCACTGCAGTAGTAAGTACCAATAGCAATATCCCCTACCGACCTTTCTAACACACCAAGGAGTTGTTACGTATTTTATTTGATGTTATGCACTGCCAAGTATGAAAAAAGTCCGATCATAATAATAATAATATTTGTATAATGCAATCCAATGTGTTGGGAAATAGGGATAGCAATATCAATGAAAAAAGTCATACCAATTTTCTTTCCTCTCTGTCAGGAACTTCCTCCAAACACTTTCTCCATTTTATATAGAAAAGAGATTAAGAGCCCTTATACCTAACATTACATTACAACTTACGGTTAGAGTTACAATACAATAGAGTTTTAATGTCCGATATATAAATATACTATAGTGTTGGAGTATTTTTGCCATTTGAAATAGGATGGTATGGTCGTGCAAGATTACAATCTAGTTTATAGGTAATGGCTCGTGGTGAAATTTTATTGCCTGGGACCCCACCCGTTCTTCCTCCGTCACTTTAACTCTTTATGCCTTCAAGTGGCTATTTCTCCTTTATGGTTATGCCTTATGCCACAACCATTTACTTTCTCCCTATATAATATTATAAAGAATCGAATAAAAAAGAGCCCGAATGGCCCTTGGCAAGTGAGGAGGTGACAAGAGAGGCAGAGAGAGAGAGAGAGAGAACTTACTGTTATATGTTAGTACCACTCAGGGATGACGGGAAGAGAAGGGTAACAAAAAACACAACAATTTTTCTCACCAAAAGAACTGCCTTTATATTCATTACGTTTCTTATACCTCACTTTTTATTACACTTTCTAGCTCCATTACCTTCCACCAGTTAGGATTTACTACTTTCACTTTACTGCCGAATTCTAACAGAGAGAAATAAAAAAATATATGACCGACTTAACAGTTAACATGTCATATTATATGTACACTTGGATGTGTGTGCATTATTTATGCAACAATATTATTGCTTTCTCCACAGCTA
>JAQGBQ010001601.1:0-11004 GCA_034698485.1 Vertagopus arboreus
TCTCGTAAAACTCGTCGATAAGTATTTTCGATAAGCCCCTAAAAATATTTTTTTTTAATTTTTAGAAAGCGGTGGTAGATGGAAATTGGTTCATTACTACTCGACATAAAAACTTCTCGTAAAACTCGTCGATAAGTATTTTAGATAAGCCCCTAAAAATATATTTTTTTAATTTTTAGAAAGCGATGGTAGATGGAAATTGGTTCATTACTACTCGAGAGATTTCTTTGCTCCCGTGCTACTCTCACCTTATCAGAATAAAGAGGGAGGAGTTTCGATAAGCTTGATTTCTGATCGAATTAACTCATCGACAAAAGGGAAAATGCGAGTCAGACTCTTTCGAATCGACTCTTTTCAGCCTCTGCTCGACTACAAAGTTCATGTTTCCACTGTATGTACATTTATGCAATTAAAACATTTAAAAAAAGGGGGGACAATGTTTCACTTTTGTTTCAAATTTTCATGAAAAATTGGAAAAATTTGAAAAATACAGAAGCTATTTTCCAAGGGTCTGTGAAAAATAGCCCAGATGTTTCGTATTTTTCACTATTTTTACAAATTTTCCAATTTTTCATGAAAAATTGAAAGAAATATGAAAAATCGGTTAACAACAATGCATTTAAAAACATTTTAAATTTTAGTTTCGTTCCATTTATTTCCAAATCTTTTAGATAAATATTTGACATTTCAATTTGTTTTTTCTTTATTTCGAGATTATTTTTGTATTAAATACTTCAATATATTTTAGTTTCCTTAAATTTTCGAATCGTTTAAACTAGAATGTCTCTCATGATTTGTCTTTTATCCAGTTCTAAGTGAATTATTTCAAGTTTTTAAATTTGTGACAGTCTAACAATAAGTAAAAAGAGCACAGGTGGTACTTTAAGCGTTCAGAATTTATAATCTGGAGAGGGCTCAATAGAACAATGCTTTAAATTCTGAACTCTTAAAGTACCACCTGTGCCATTTTTACTTGGACTTCTACATTTTAATTAAATTTTAATTAAATATTAATTCTTAAAGGAAGGAATGAGTTCAAGAGAAGTTCACGAGATAAACGGAAGTGTTTTGGAGTCTTGTAAGAATTCGGTGACCTTGTGCCTTATCTACTTGACCTTATCGGCCACCCCGGATAATTTCCTTTTTCTTCAATATCCTACCGATAAGTCACAAATTTTAAATCCTTCGTTAATTGTAAGATTTTTTTTATTATTATTTATTTTTTTGCTTATTTTTTTTTGCTTATTTTAAAGTATATTTTGCTTTTAACAAAGGAAAAAAATTTAGTATGTAAGGTTAGATTTACTTGTGGTAGTACTAAATGTGATATTAGTTTTTGACACTTTTAAATCAAATTGTTTTTTTTTAATTTTTAAACAAGCAGTTCAAATTTTATTTTTGTTCATTTTAATTTGATCGTTTAATTTATATAAAAAAAATCATTCTGTATGTATGTAGTACGAATCTATTAAAAAAATTGAAAATTAATTAACTACTTTTAAAAAAAACGCTGTGCCTATTATAATAAATTTTAGATATATAATTAAAATGTGTCTTTCCATTGAAAAAGGGTCCTTATGTCATAGTAGTTTAAACTTGTAGATTTTTTTTCTTAGAAAACGAGCCGTTTATATATAACTATGAAAAAAGTTTTATTTTTAAAAAAAAATTATTGAAATTAAGTTTTAAAATGGGACAGTCCAAGTAAAAAGGGCACGAATGGTACTGTAACCTTAAAGAATTTAAAGTATTGTTTTACTCCATTTTTGTAGGCTGTAAATTCTGAACTGTTATAGTACCCTTTTTGCTTGGAATGCCACAAATAATTAATTTTTTAAAACATTTTTTAATTTTTTTTAAATAGCGAAATGTGACAATGTCAAAAGACGGGAAGATCTTCAAAATAAGTTTAAAATCCAAGTGCATAGCTTTGTTCGTTTTTCTCAACATTTTGGACAACAATGTGCACGGATATTTTAGCCACAATGGATTCATTATGATTGAAGCTGAGAAAATAATTTATTTCATTTCCAAAACACAAATGACTTTGGAACATTTTCAGAATAATTTAGAAATTGTTAATTTGTACGGATAATAACATTTAATTTAAAATAAATGTTCGTATGGTTTGTTTCGGTAATTTTTTAGCCAAATTTTTCATAAAAATTACAGGCTGTCCGATAAATAAAGCGACTAATTTTATCAGCAACGCTTTAAAAAAAGTTATTTTGTTTTTTCTGAATTATTCATAAACTTTAATGTCAAATGCTTAATTTGACAAACAAAATTGCTCAATTTTTAGTCCGACTCCGAGGGCTTATGGAACCGTGTCAGTGTCTGTCTGTCTGTCTGTCTGCATACACGATAACTCTCTTTAAACTCAACCAATCGACTTGAAATTTTGCACACAAGTTCATTAGGCAAATTTAGGGTTTAAGTTCAAAAATGAGCATAATCGGTCAAGTGGTTGACCCGTGGGGGCTAAAAAAGGGAGTTGTTTCTATTTGTATGTATTTTAACTAAAATTATAAAAACACATAAAAAGTTTTTATGTGTTTTTATTAAAAACTGTCCAGAAAGTTGATAATTGGCATGGTAGTAGCCTTTGACCAATAAATAACAAATACATAGTTTGATTTCCGGAAATTTTGGACAGAGTAACCCTTCGATCAACCCCAACGGGTTTTTAAAAAGTTGTTTAAATTACTGACAAATCTGTTTGCAAATAGTAACTCGGAGTTGGGCTCCATGAAGTTGCACGGGAAAGTTTTTTAAAATTAAAATACATTTTGTTGTCCAAATTGTAAAAATGTTTACAATTAACGTTCAATGTTGTTACATTAAACATATTTTTGAGCATCCTAAAAAATTAAATTTTTAAATGAGCTAAATATTACCACCAATCTTGGATAATAATTATGTGTTTTACATTAAGAAATTAATTATGGAATATTAATTAACTAGTTTAAAATTTAAGTAAAATAATTGTTTTTCTTAGGTGATGCAAAAATAGCCTAGTAACGCTATGGCAAAAAATCACATAAGTATGCATTCACTCCCCCCCTTTTAACCTGTGCCACGGGATATTTCAGTCAGTTTTTGAGCTAGAAAGCTGAAATTTTCAAATAGTTATTCTCTTATATATACGATGAAATTCTCCAACTACCATGATAATCGGTCATAAAATACGGAAGTTATGGGGCAAAATGTGGTGTCAAAAACAGTTTTTTGCATATAGTAATTTTTTTTAGACAACTGATGTCTTGGGACACTGAAATTGTTGTTCTCCACATTTCTACGCGTATTTTAAGCCCAAAACGAAAAACATTGGTTCATAAAGGGCTGCTGCAGATAGCTTGAAAGTTGACAAAATCTAGGCATTTTAACGTAGAAGAAACGCATTAGTTTGGGGACAGTCAATATAAAGTAAAATGTTGTTGTTAGTAACAATTACTTTTTAGCCCGACTCCGAGGGCTTATGGAACCGTGTCAATGTCCGTCGGTCTGTCTGTATACACGATAACTGTCTTCAAACTTGTCAGATCGACTTGAAATTTGGCACACAGCTTTCTTGGGCCAATTTAGGAGTTAAGTTCGAAAATGAACCAAATTAATCAAGGGGTTGACCCGTGGTGGCTAGAAGTGGGGGTGGTTTCTATGTATATGTGATTTCATATTAAACTATAGAAACATTATATCCACTTTCCAGAAACTTGAAATTTAGTATAGTGGAAGTGTTTCAGCTCTGAAAGTCAAATGGAAAGTTTGATTTATGTAAATTGTCCTGCTTGACCCTCATGGGCAACCCACGGGTTTTAAAAAAATTACCACAGAAACCTGAAATTTTGCATTGTGGTAGCTTATGACTATTGGACATCAAATTGCTAAATCAATTCACCTGTTTTTTTGTTTCAAATGATCCTATGTAAGTAACCCTACGGGATTCTAAAAAAATATGCATAGAAAGCTGACATTTTGTAAAGAAGTTCTTAATGAAGCATGGGTGTTCAATATAAACGTTGCAAAATTTTTGGCTAAAAATGATCTTTTTGGACCCCTTGCGAAAATCGAATTTTGTAAAAAATACAATCGGAGTCGAGCACATGTTTTTTTTTTTACAAAAAAAGTAATATTGAATCTTCGAACTTTTCAGCAAAAACGGTGGGTTCATACTTTAAATCTTTTGATTAATTTTTCATTCTACCGGGCCTTTGTTAAATAACATATCTTACTCTAAATAATTAATTTCTCTGCATAAAATAATAAAATTCCCAGGCCAAAATTGACCACCGAATTGACATCAAAACACAAAAAACGTTTTTGAAATCGACAAAATATCAAATAAACAAATCCGAAAAAGTCGAAAAACTTAGGTGACGTACATTAAATAAAGTAAGTGCAATTAAAAAGGATAAAATAAATGTCAAATGAGTATTTTATAAATGCATCACCGACCTCGAAAAATCAAAACTACAGATGAAATTAATTCATTTCGATAAGCAGTCAAATCTAAATGTTCTCAAACCGTATTTTATGATTTTTCAAACTAACTATTATAAATTCTTGATCAAGACTTATAAATATTTGATAACATATTGATGAAATTGAAATACTGTTACAAGATTGAAAGCAATCAATACTACAATACTTTATATTATATCAGTTAGCATTCTCACTTTTTTTAACGTTGTAATCACAAAAGAATAGAAATACCCACACTCTTAGCCCCCACGGGTCAATTTCAAACCATATCTTCAAACTTATCCAAAGCTTTGTCGTAATACACATTTTAACCTCAGTATAGCCCAAATCGATCAAGTTGTTAGTCCTCTATCGTGTCACGGACAGACAAACAGATATACCAATCCCATAAGCCCTGGCTGGGGCTAAACAATTCATGCAGTTTTGTTTTTCGAGGTCGGTGATGCTTTTATAAAATGCTCATTTGACATTTATTTTATCCTTTTTAATTGCACTTACTTTATTTAATGTACGTCACCTAAGTTTTTCGACTTTTTCGGATTTGTTTATTTAATTTAATTTTTATTTTATTCTTAAAATGTCATAAATCATAAATAAATCATACAAAAAAAATCTTAATAATAAAAAACAAATTCCGATGTAAATAAAAACAAAAATATTTAATCTAAATTTTTAATTAAAATTGATAATTGGATTTAATCGGAATCGGAATCCCTTTTAAATTTATTTTTAATATAATTAGCAACTTTTCTAGGCGTTTCAGAAGCTTGGGCTTTGAGTTGAACTTTTCGAGCATGAAGTCCTGAACTTCCGATTAAACCTGCGACCTTTTTACTACAAAATAAACAAAAATAAATATAGCTTTTAATATTTAGGAATATGGCTAGTTCAGGATTTTTATTTGCACATGAAACAAAAACTTCTCACCCCGAATACAGTTTTTGTATTAAAAAATCTGACCTAAAAACCAGGGACTACGGGTTCAAGCCCGGGTCTCTGCACTTTTTGCATCTTCTTTTCATGCAATATTGCACTTAAATATACATTTCGTGTTCATTAAGTAAAAATTAAATGTATATTTAAGTGCAATATTGCATGAAAACAAGATGCAAAAAGTGGGGTGACCCGGGCTTGAACCCCAGTGCTTGGTTTATAGGTCAGATTTTTTTGTCAAAACTGGATTAGGGCTAAAAAGTTTTTGTTTGCTGTGCAAATAAAAATCCTAAACTAGCTATATTTCTAATTATAATATAAATTTTAAAAATATTTAATTAATTGATTTAAATGAATTTACTTTTCTTCAGCCCAGTCACAAATCTTGTCCCAGTTTTGGGGATAAGGGACGTCCAAAAATTGACAAGCTCTCATGGCCCAAACCACGCAGCTATTTCTCACCACATTGTAGGACGCCCCTCTGCAATTTAACAATTCAGAATTAAAGTTTAACTGTAATTAATTAATTAATGCAAATATTATTACGTGAATTCAGTGCAATTCATTAAATCGACCCATTCTTCGAACTCTTCTTGAGGTCTTTCTGTCTCTCCGACTTTTTCTCGACTTCTTAAGGAGAAGACTGGGTACTTGGACTCTGGGTTACTTTTTAGTGCCACCTAAATAAATATTTATTTAGCAATTTAAATTATTAAATAATTTAATTAAATTCAAATATTGAAATAATTAATTAATAAAAACGTATTTTTGATTTAAAATATCTAAGTTAATGTTTACACATCATTTTTTAATAAAAAAAATCCATTGTATTGTATTATTCATCTTTTTTAAAATTCTATCTTCAAGTAATTTATTGAACGATTAAATAAATATTGCAGTTCAATTCAATTTAAATTATTTAAAATATTCAATTTAATTAAACCATTCGAGTAAACTGTGAAGGTGTAAATCACTAAAAAAAACTAAATGAATGTTGAACTTCAAAAATGTAGAATTTGAGTTAAAAAATCTGATAAAACCGTCACAACTTCTTTTTTTTTAAATGGTATTTTTCAATTTTTTTTATATAAATTCTAAATTAAGTCCTAAAGTGTTCTATTAAATAATTAAATATGTTGTAGTCCAAGTAAAAAGGTGAAAGGGTACGAGTAGTTTTACTGTAAGAGTTCAGAATTTACATCATGGAAAATAGGCTTGAAACAATACTTTAAATTCTGATAAATTAAATCTATACTCTTTTTACTTGGACTGTCACGATTAATATTATTTAATTAATTGATTTAAATTAATTGATTAATAACTGACGGGAGTTTTGAGAATGCCGACATCCCCGAATTCATACAAGTATCCATAAACGATTATTCCGACATGGTCAATTGCCTCCGGTACGGATTCTGATGAGCTGCTCGTCCTTTCTATAAATTCATTTATTTTAAATTTAATTAGCTTATATTTAATTATTTTTTTGAAATTTTCAATAAATATTTTATTTTATTAGAAGTTTAAAGCTTTGTTGTGGAAAAAGTGGAATAATTGTTTAAAAAATAGAAACAATAGATTGTAAATTTGTAAGGGTAAATTTTTGGTTTCTATTCGAACAGCATCTTACTCATAGTTTGAGCTTGAATATTTTAAAACTTATAAATTGGACCGTTCATATACAACTATGGAAGAAAGTTGTATTTTTTTAATTATTAAAATTATTTTTTAAATTGTGGTTTACCTAATTATGGGAAGATTACAAACGGCCAATTTCCTGTTTTTTTTTATTCTGAAAATTTAAACTATGAGTAGGACACTTTTTCAATGGAAACGCACATATATTTTTATTTTTAAAATGCCTTCCTACGACTTCCTCGTAGTTTAAATATGCAAAATTTAAAAACAGAAAATGGACCGTTCGTATACCTTTCACTTTAATCAAAATTGTGTCAATTACACAACTTAAAAATTTAATTTAATAATACAACATCCTTCACAGTTATATATGAACGGCCCATTTTAAAATAAAACTAGCCTATGATTAAGAACTTTTTTAATTGACTGCCATAAATTGCCGTACAGATTTTTATTTAGAAATTTACGTTAAATTTAGAGCTTAATCTACTAATTTCCTTAAAATTAGACGTATTAATTGATTGATGAATTAATTGATTAAGTTACCTAATATAAGTTGACCGAGTCCAGAGCCTGCAGTACCAAGAGTAATGTCCCAGCAAAGGGCTTCAACATCATGAGCACTTGTCGGCACAATATTCACAATCCCACCAATTAAGTTATTCACGTTAAATAACGAACTCATCTTAATTTAATAAAAATAATAATTAATTAATAATTAATAAAAAAAACAATTATAATTCAGTTTCTTATCATGTACATAAATACACGGTTTAAACTATTTAAAAATAATTACAATTAGTTTTAAATCAAGTTTTGCTAATTTATTTTCTACACAGTACAATTAAAAAAAACTTAACTTTAGTATATTTAAAAAATATTCAATAAATAAAAACTACACAGTAATATTTGTGTAAATATTTAATATTTTATAGAAAATAATTCTTTTACTCTTCTGACTAGTTCTGACTTGTTCAAGGACTACTAAACTATAACATAAAATTATATAAATACATTTAATATTACTATAAGAATGAGTTCATCCTTTAAACGAAACCTCGTGTATTTTTTGCCCTTATTATTTCATGTCAAGATGTTTTTTTTAAATACAAAACCAAACTGTATAATACCAACAGTATTATATGAATACCGGTTAAATGTACTGTAAAAACGCTATTTAATCCCCTAGGTTAGATAGGTTAGAAATTATTTGATACAAAAATATAAATTCTTTTATCAGTTTTATATAAACTTGTTTAATTTTTTTTAAATTTGAAAATCATGAAAAATTTGTTTTAAAATTGAAAAAAATAAAATAAAATACAGACGATTTCAGAATGTTGTGAATAAATTCTTAAAGATTAAGAAACTAATTGATTAAATTAATTTTCATTTGGGGGACTAAATAGAGTTTTAAACAAAAATACAAATGAATTTACTACTTTAAAAATATCTTTAAATCCATAAAAAAATGTTTTTTAAGCTAGGAATAAAATACATTAAAAAATTCAGACAATTTCAAGATTCCACTTTAATTTTGTAAATAAATTCTTTTAAACCTTGAATAACCTTGTTAATTTTTTTTTTAAAAACGTAAAAATGACTTGAATAAATATAAACAAACCAGTGAATAAAAATATTATTTGTAAAAAGTTCGGTTGAATGAGGATACTTTTAAAAGAGATGAATAATATTTTTACAACCTTAAATTATGTAATACTAACTTTCGTTTAAATAAATACAAAATAAACACATCAAGCTAAAATAATTAAACTAATTGAAGAGAAATTCCATGAGTCATATCAATTCATTATATCATCGTGCATAAAAACTAATTTGCTGATTAATAATAATAATGTTGTAATACACGAGAGAACACAATTGCCCTTCAATCATTTCATATGATTAGTCATTCAACTCAAGATAATAACTGTCTTCAATTAACCAAATTCCGTCATTTCCTAATGACTAAAAATCAGGTAAAAAATTAATATCTTTGATATTTAATATACTCAGGCAGAATAATAAGATGGACGTAGGCTCCGCCCAGAAGAGAGTTTATGATTTTATTTGCTCTGGATTGGTTAATTCAAATGCATAAGCTCCACCCAGAAGAGATTCTTATATTTTAATTGGCTCCTTAACGGTCCTGCGCACTTGAATTAACCAATCCAGAACGAGTAAAAAGATAAAAGCTCTTCTGGGGTGGAGCCTATGTCCATCTTATTATTATGACACAAATTATGCTGATTTTGACATCTGTTTTAAAATTTCTTTTCGTCATCTATACCCACAATTTCTAAAATAAAATACCTATTGATATCTGATATTCCAACTAAAATCTACCTGCAAATTTATTTATTTTTGCTCTTGTGGGCTCTGATGATTTTGAAAAAAAAAAAAATTCTAAAATAAACCAGAGTATAAATACAAATAACAAGTCATCGTTCGAATCAATCCAAAACATTTAAGAAAACGTATTTATTAGAAAAACAAAAACATTTTACAAAGTTTCCTTTTCCAAATCCAATAATCAAAACAACTAAAAACTAAAGTATTATTATTATCATCATCATCATTGTCACTAACATTTTAACAAAGTCAAAGTCAATGAAGACGAGATAATAAAGACAATTGTCAGTACAACTAATACAAATAATAATACTGACTCGTTACACCAAAATGGATTCTGCTTTCCGTTTCAATTTCCGCGGAGTCTTCTTGTTCAATTTACTCCATTCCTCGTCATTCTCCTTTTCTGAAAGATTTATTTAAATAATTAATGATTAAGAACACATTTTTAAAAACTCAAAAGTTAGATGGAAAAAGTCATTATTAATTTCGAAGTAAAATTTTTAATGCGAATTCGAATATCATATTTTCAGAGTTAGATTTTAAAATATTTACCAAAAACCACAAAAAAGGTTAAAAAAAATTTGAAGCTTTTTATAATGAAATACGGAATCTGAATTTTTGCCAAAATGGAAAGGGAATCGAACCTCTGACCTCGAATTAGCTTAACCCTTACCAAAGGTAGTCCATTCACGTCGTGTGTAATCTTGAATGCTCTTATCAAAGAATTCCACAATACTTCGCCCTTCAGTTAACACAGGGTGAATACGACGATAGTCCTATTTTTAAAAAAATCAATCAATTAATTTATATATATGTATCAAAGTTATTTGTATCACTCCATGTAAAAAAGACGCACGGATGGTACTGTAAGCTTAAAGAATTTAAAGTATTCTTCTATGCCTCCTTTTCAGGCTAAAAATTCTGAACTCTTTTTACAGTAATATCCGTACCGATTTTATAGTTTTAACTATACTGCTTCTATGCCGGTTGTATTTGCACAGGGGACAAACACTTTTCAACCTTAATCTAATTTCGGATAAAAAAATTGCCGATTAAACCAAGAGGGTACGGTTCAAATCCAGGTTGACGCTAATCCAACTACTTTTTGCATCTTGATTTCATGCAATATTGACTTTAAATATATATATCTAATGTTCATTACGCATTTTTTAAAAATTAGATGTATATTTAAAGTCAATATTGCATGACATCAAGATGCAAAAAGTAGTTGGATTAGCATCAACCCGTGTTTAAGCCCGAGCCCCTTGGTTTAGTAGGCGATTTTTTTTTCAAACGAAATTGTATTCGGGCTGAAAAGTTTTTTGTTCCCATGTGCAAATAAAACGGGCTTAAAAGCACATAGTTAACTATATTTGAACTGACACATTTAATTTAATTTTTAATTTAAATTACTTTGCCACAAGCCGCCCTGAACATCTTCACTTGAGTCTGGTCAACATCCTCGCTGAGGTTTTTGGACAAGATGAAAGGATGCTGAGTCACCATCGGAATTTGCATGTCGACCTTCAAGCCATAAGAATTAATCGGGAAACTTGACCTTTTACAAATCCGACCTTCAAGGAGACACAAAACGCT
>JAQGBQ010001602.1:0-10998 GCA_034698485.1 Vertagopus arboreus
ATGCAAACGCATGGCTGCCCCTGCAAAAATTTTTAAAGGTCAGTTTCTATGCGTAACTAAGGAATTGCTCCAGGGCACACTTAAATTGATATTGAGAGGGGATACTTGTTATGATTAACATTTAAAAACTTTACAAATATATTTGTGAGAGTGCATATTAAAAGGGACCTATCTCGACTGTCTAATTACACGTTATTTTACCCGTAATTGTCAACTGATTTTTTTCCGATCGGATAACTAAAAACAACGTTATGGATTTTTCCACAATTGTTTCACTATTCTGATTTGGCAGCTATGTCCCTTTTCATATACATTAGCTCATTTTACCAAAAGTTGATGCATTTTTGAGAAAAGTAATCCATCTCACAACGAATCTCGGTTGAAACTGCTTTGTGTAATATGGATTACGAAATCTTAGAAATGAGCCAAGTCATAAAAATATTTACAAATAGTAAATAAGTAGCCTCCTGCCCTACCCGTTGTTTTATATGAAGACAAATTGGATTATCATTTCCTCCTCGTTCTCATCAATCCAATTTTTTTGATGGATAGGAATTACATAGAGTAGCATAAATATAATAAAGCTTACACTGGATTATGGAAACCAAGAACAATTTCTTGTATTATTTAGATAACCTCGCCCAATTCCAAAAAAAAGGATTTTTCTGGAAGAATATTATTATGCGAATTATATAATGGCTTTAATCCCAAAATCCCGATAGTATTAAGTCTAACAACCTAATCACATGCATGCTTTCCATCTTCATTTACAATGTACTCAAAAATAAATACTATTTTTCTTTTCTCTTTTATGATACAATAACATACAACAACATAAGATGTAAGGCAGTCTTGTGTCTTGGATATTTTTATTTTTTCTTAGATCTTGTTCTCATTGTGTTTTGACATTTCATTTTGATAACACGGATGTAAACTGCATAATTTGAAATGAGCATGTTTTGTAACAAAAATGTTTGTGCAGAAATGTTGCTCTTATGAAAACTATAATTTCAATAATAAAATTGCATCGATTTGTAATTAATTAGAAGATGAACTAAGAAATAGCAAATTTTAGATTTGATCGTTAAAAAATAAATGCAATTATCATGCGATTTGTAGTAAGGAGTAAAAGTATTATAAACAAGTAAAGTATTATTATTATATATTATTATTTATAATACAAGTAAAGTATTATAAACAAGTAAAAGTATTATTTTAAGTGTTAAACAAGGAAATCAAATACATAATAGTTTACACAACATCAATTAAAGGAGAGAAATACATTTTAATTATTCTAAATTTAATCCTTGTATCTTTACCCAAAAATATCGAAATTAGCACAAATTCAAACTTAAAAAGCTTGACATGGACCACAATATAATTTTAAATATTTACAGACTTTTATATCAAAGTCTGTTCTTCAGTATAAAAAGTCCAAAAAGGAAGGAATTTAAAAAAAATCATACATATTTTTTTTTATTGATTATTATAAATTCAGGTTGCATGTGAAACTATTGAGAAGGCCATTGTCATATTTAATTTTAAACTATGATCATCCCACACAACCCATTATAAAAAACGAGCTGCGTTATTCACTTATTTAGACTATTAAGTACAAATAAGGTATAAAATAAGCAGTATAAAGTATAAATCTCGAGGTTTCCGGGATAGACGAAATTTCAGAATTTTTAATGTTTGCGGAAGACAGGAAACGTTTACGAATTTCTTTGACATCTTTGGCAATAAGTGTTAATAAGCGAGGTAAGTCAGGCCATTTTTCACTATCTGACTAATTTTGTGACGACGGCCAGTGACAGACAACATGAGCCACTGAAATAAATGACTTGTCAATGTTAATAAATAAATACTAAATTACTTCTGACTCAAGTTCAAGTTTACTAATGATCGTGTAATAATAATACAAGTATTTATAAAATATTATACTGAATAAAAGTCACAAAAATGTGTGGATGGCTAGCCAAACTCATTTAACATGCAGATCAGTATTCTTGCCAAAAAAGAAGAAACACATGTGGCTCTTATTTTTACTTGTTATTATTCTTAAAAATTAATTACCGCTATTACAACCCATAATTACAATTAGTTATGGCTTGCTTGTCCCTCGTGTGACTTTTTCTAGTTTGCATCTAATTGATAATTTTAGGTATAAATAACGAAAAAATTCACTCAGTTTTACTCACTTCATCCCAAACATTCAATTACAATTGGCATAAATTCTTCAGAATTTTCTTTAAACATTTCGGAGAAAAATGGCAAAGTTAATCAGTCTTTTTGTTGTAGCTATCGTAGTTTTAGCTACTATAATCGATATTACTCAAGGGGCTGCTAATGTTATTGATATTAACAAGCGTGTTCTTTTTGAATATTCTGTGATCAAAAATCCCAAACCTGTGGTCGTCTACTTCTATTCTACCAGGTTAGTAATTGTGCAAAAACAGTTTTTCAAATTTAACTTTTAACACATCAAAAATTGAATTCTCGTAAACCGTGAAATAATTGGGTTTTAAATTTTAAATTTTCGACTGATATTTCTACGGTCTGGTTTATACTAAATATTTAGAAAATACATTTATGTTGGATTTTGTAAGGCACAGTTGGCCTTTTATTTTATTTTGAAATGTGAGATTTTAACTTTAAAGCTAGTTAGCCCAGAAAATGGTTAGAATTACCTAACTAAATTGTAGTGTTCTTAATTTCGAAGAAGACAATAATCTAAACGAACAGAACTTCTGAAATGTGTTACAAAAAAAATAAACTCTATTCAAATCTTTTTTTGTCTACTTTTTGACAATATTCGTTTAAAATTTCAAGATCGAGTCGATGCAATGAAAGATATATAATTCATGTTTGCATACTAAATTGAAATTACGTATCATAATTTCTAACTTGTTTAGAACCAATTACCAAAAAGTTAGGTAGAAAAAGTCGCCGCGATGTACCATTTACGCGTAATTTTAAGGCGAATTCAAATGTACCATTTGAAATACTTATATGGTGGTCGACTTGATTTTGAGATATTGCCGAAAAACCGCAAAATAAACCAGCAAAACTATAATCATCAATTAAAAATTATTATGAAAAACGTTGGTAAATAATGGAACAATTCGGATTATTATTATTTAGTGCTTGTCCAGCCTGCAAATGGTCAATTAAACCGATGTTGGAGAAGATGGCTAAACGCAGAAGTAACAATCTCCTCTTGGCTACCGTGGACTTTGATAAGGTTCCTGAATTAGAGGCTGAAGAAGGAATCAGAACACTTCCAACCACAAGGGTCTACTACAAGGGGGAAGTTATTGATCAAGTCGAAGGACTCTTGTGGTCCGATTTGGTCCCTTTGGTCAATTCTGCAGCCAAACTTGTCAAAGTTAGAAGGTATTGAGGGATCGGTTTTTGTGACTTGATAATCATTTTTGTGTATTATAAAACTACAAATTTCTGATTGTATTTATGTTTAATTTGAAAATAAATCATAATTTCAGTACTTTTAAAAAAATATCAAAACAACAGAAAAACTGATATCTGTTCATACTATTAAAAATTAAACCGGCGAAATAATAGGTTTCAAACTTGCAACACCTACATATATAATTCTATAATGAATAAATGTTGCGGATGGCTTTATTTTTATTGAGTATTAAAAACATTTAATATTTAACATAATTTTATTCCCATAATTAAAATTATAATCAACTATCTTATACCAAAAAAAAATTCGAAATTAATACAAATCACTTCTTTTAAATAACAAAACAGAAAATATTGATTTTAATCCAAAGTGCAGCTCATATACAAATACATATCAATTATGTATTTCACAAATTTCGAATTCCTGTTTTAGATCATCGACCTGAAATTGTAGTTTACCACAACTGAGATTTTGAACTAAAGTTGTCATATTTTTTGTAACTGATTAAAATTGTTTGTTACAAATATTTGATGTTTAATAATTAGTAATAAATAAGTTGTAATTGAAATATTTTATACAAGGAAAGAATTAAAATGTAATTCGTAAAATATTTGTTTTATTAGTTCTCTAGCATGAGATCACTTACGTACATTTTGCATTTGTTTGTGGAAATTGGTTGAATGATTTAGAATATGTAGTGATGCTATTAAACCTCATGCAAATGAATCATAATCCAGAGTTTATTTATGGATGTTGAATGTATGAATAATATTTTCTATTTAATCTAACTGTATGAGTTTTCCCTTTACATCTCTAAATGCTTGAAACAAATACTGAAATATTTTTTCCAATAATCGCTATCAGTCCAATATTTGAAACCGATATGCATATTTGATTGAAAGTATCTGCTATAATATTTGCAAATATATTACGGCAATTGAGAATTTAGCCGAAAAGTAATATTCTAGGTCACCCAGTGTCGGTACTTCAATTTTGCTTTTAAAAGTAAAGAATATTAATGAAACTGATCTTGTGGATTGCCAAATGTCAAAATTGATACACGAGTTTATATGAAACACAATATTTCGAACGAGGAAAAATGATGCTATAATAAATATGTATAATCACTAAAACTTTAATGTATGTAAATATATTCAGCCAATTATTTTTAATTCAATTTATATAACTTTGGTCCAGAGTAAAGTTTTCAATTCATAAAATATAACCTAACAATATTTGTAACAATAACAAGCTGCTCTTCAGCGGTCAGATTCAATAGTAAAGACAGACATTAAACAACAAATAACTGAATGGTAACAAACTTTACACTTTGTGAAATATGACGAATCACGAAGCAGTCAATGAGAAAGATAAAAATTAATGATAAAAATACAATAAAGTCATGTCAATAGTTGATTTGGCACTCGCCGATGACCAATGAATAGATGGCAATGGAATTTGATTGGAAAGACTGAAGTAATTCGGACTGTAGTTTTCGATACCGCTTTTGCATAGAATTAACGAAGACGTTTGGCAATTCCGATGACTCGTTTGCAGTTGGAGCAGGTATGGGTGGCGTCTGTAATAAATAAAATTATGATATATTGAGATAAATTCAAAATTTTTGATTACATGCATTCCTTAATTTTAAAATCTTACCCTTGCATCCGTCCACGCAATAAGGGATGCAACAACAGCCAAACCAACATCTGAGAAATTAAACAAATAATATATTAGTACAATATACTCAACAATTTTATTGAAAACAAACACGAAAATCCTGTAAAAACTAATTTTTTGTGGTTTTAAATATTTATGCAGTTTTTCTTCAAAAATCTCAAAATCCAATCGTGGTCAGATGAACATGAAAATTTACATTTTTAAATCCACGTCAAAATTGATGATAGTTGACTTTTTCCAACTACCTTTAACTAACTTTGGTAACTTTGGTTCTTAATTCTTAAAATAGAAATGTACTTTAAAAGTTCAACAACTTACCCAAAAACACAGAGAACTAAAGCAATGATGTGAGCCATGGAACCAGAATCATAACTGACATTAGTACTCATATCAGCTTGGCAATGTGGACAAGTCATACGTTGAGAGTCGAAAGACAATAAAGTCATATTTTGAATGACAGTGACGACATCTAAAATTACAAGATTTTAAACAAAATTAAATTTTTTAATCTCTTTGATTAATATTTTTCCGATCGAAATGTAATAAAATCAAACTTACGGTGCGGTTGTTGCGTTACAGGTGGACTTCCAGGATAACCCCCGTATCCAGGTCCAGGTTGAACGAATCCAGCAGGGGGTGGACCCTGTTGACCCTGGTCATAAGGGTATGCGGGCGGTGGTCCATCAGGCATTTTGCTCATTTTGAAGTACTCCTTAGATCAAATCACTGACAAATAATGGTTATTGTAAGTCTAGTTAAAAAAACGTTTTTAAATCAAGGACAAAGAAATATTATTAGGGTGGAAATAAAATATCCAGAGAACTAAACACTCGAAGATGAAGTCAGAAAGTAAATGAAATAAACTTCAGGACTGGGCTTAGCTCATTAGCATATAGCATATAGGCAGAGAATCACAACCTTTTTGCTTGTAGAATTTTAGTGTTGGTGAATCATCAGTGGCGTTTGAATATTTGGAGAAGATGCGATTGTTATAGAGAATAGTCTGTATTAGAACACAAACTTGTTCTTTGTCCACTTGCAGTTGAAGAGAACGCCCCTTTAATTGATAATAAATATTGTAAAGTTGGTTCTTAGATAAAAAAGAAAAGAAAAGATTTCTTCTATGACGGTGTTACGTCGCAAAGCAACATTAACTCAAACTAATATACAATACCAATGAATACAGTCTCTAGTTAAAATTGGGATTCGCATAAATATGGATTTTGGCAAGGCTCACATAACTGTTATCATCACAGTCAGTGTGGAAACCGATCCTATGTGTCAGTTTAGTGTATTTAGTATTGGCATATTGTATGACAAATTAGGGACGAAAACAAATATGTAGATTAGATATGAAACAAGCATGGAAGTTAATGTTAATTGTTGACTTATAATAATAACAAGACCCAACCTTTCAAACTTTCCAGCAAGAGCAGATTAGTTCTAATGTAAATTGTGTATTAACAAGATAAATATGCTGCTTTTATTCGGGGCCCTATGCTTCACTGTTAAAGTTGCACAGAGGAAATGGTTACGATGTGAATAAAAACAAATTAAACGCTTTATATCTCTATTCGATGATAGTAACTGATTAAAGATTAAATATTCGGGGCCAATTAAATTAATAATTCCAGACTGCGTCAATTCAATATTTCGTTGAATTAAGTTTCAAAGCATGGAACTCCGAGTACCACAACCTATGAACTGCTTTAAAGATTTTTTAAACGCAATGAATTTGTTATAGAATGAAAGATTTTTAATAAGTAAAACTGCATAGAAAATAGAAATGCTGTATTTTGTCAGGCTTTAAAACAGTAAGATTAAGAATTAGAGTCGTCACCAGTGCATTTAAAGCAGATTTTTACATTTTTGTTTAAAAACTATCACGATATCATATACACATTTCGATGTGATGTCATGTCAGCTATCTTAACTATATAATTATTACTACGAGACTACGAGCACAAATGAACGTCCATGGGAAATGAAATTGGTATTATTCCATAATTTCATAAAGCCATGCACATATACACGTACTCTATCTACTACTACTACAATTGAAATGAAGATAATTCAAAGTAAAAAATAATGAGTCTTCTAAACTGCTTTGCCTATGAAAAATTTTGTTGAGAAGGTTCTGTCTTTATTATAACATATATGTATCTTTAATATTCAGAATTCAGCATTAAACATTAAATCGTATGAATATTTTTTGCTCTTAAATAAACGTAAGAATAATAGCCAATGGAATCCGTGATAATCCAATTCCAGTTTTTGCCCCAAATTAATCCCATGGACTGAATGCTCACCACTTATTTCATGAATGTGTATTCTTCATCATAATAGTTAATATATCTACTTCACAAGATCACACAGGTAGAGTATCAACATTTTAAAAACTATCTACTACAGGTAGGTTAGTTTAAGGTCTTACAGTATATTCATAAACAACTATAGTAGAAAAGTTATATTATAATGCATATAACTGGACAGAATTGTGTAAGACTTTTGAAGAAAGACACACGGTAGAACGTCTTTTATTTCATGTAATCATCTTCCATCTTCATGACTATCATCATCATCATCTCTTAAAATCGTTACATATTCATTTCTTTCTTAACTTTGATAACTTGAGGGATATTTTCTCATTTATGAAGAAGCTAGCAAGAAAAACAGAAAACAACTCTTCCTGGACGAGGAATCTGTGCAGTTAACTAAACTCTACTACTACTTCTGGACCTATCTGTGTATTTGTTTTTAAATAATTAAGATTCTCGGGAATATAATTGGAAAAGTTGGAGGGGTTGGGATTTTTATTTTGTTTACTACCTTTCAATTTTAATTATCTCGTTTCTGCATCTCTATGCAATGTGAGAAAAGAGTTTTAGTTGTTTTGCATCTTTAAAGCTTTCAAGACAGGATTTAATGATGTGTTGTTTATGAAAATGGTTTAAACTCTGAAATAAAAAGATGTTTATTACTTTTGTGAGTTAAGACAGTGACAGTGCTACAAATTTAAGGAATATTGGCTGAACATGGAATTGTTGATCCTAAATCGTGATGATCATTTAAAAACGATTTGTAATTCTGTTTATAAAGATTAAACACAAGTTTAAGATCAATTAAGGTAAGGAATAAAAACACGTGTTTTAATAAAATTCTGATAATTCATTTTTAAAAAATTGGGATTTTTTGTACCAAGTATTTGTGAGGAGACAGGATTAAATAAATACGAGTATGCTTAAAGGTCAAGGTGCACATGGTTTCATTTTTACGCTTGCTTAATTAAAGTATTAATTGTGTTTACGATTGAACTCAACCGTACCATAATAACGTTTATGATGTACTTATAATTAATTAACTTCAATTGGATAAATGATTATTTGTTTAATCTTGATATGACCGGATGTAACCGGTTACCATCTGGTATTTTTGTGTTTTGTTTTGATCATTTAAGGGTTTTCCTATTTTAATTGAACTTATTACTAGCGTCAGTTCATATTTTTTGAGAGTTTCCTTGACTTTATGGTTTGATTCAATGGATGAGTCACAAGTCATGACCGTCAGTCAGGACAGGTTGAGGCATTGCTTATGAATTTATTTTGTGGTTACTGACCACTAATATTTAATAGAATAGTTTGTGAGGCTATTCGGAGTTTGATGTTGATTGTCAATATGACATTTGTTTGTCTAGGAAAATATGTTGTATGTAGTTAAGTAGTTTTTTTGCGATTATGCAGAGCAATTTAGACAATTGAAGGAAAATTGATGGTTACGATGACACATATTATTAGTTTAGTCCATATGACAATCTAAATTTGTGTCCAGGAATTGAAGCTATACGTACATATGCACGATTTAACGTAGCTACTTATTAGTTTGCTAATGCATCCTTGAAATTAGGAATATCACATTAAAAATTAAAATACTCGCCATACTTATTGACATTTAGTTTCAAATATTTATAATTGTAACTATATATGTATTTAGGGAAAGCATAATTTTGTTTAATGCTTCTGAGTCCCAAATTGCAGTAGGCAAAGGTAAATAAATAGGACGATTAAACCTTAAATGCGGCTTGTGTTTGATGAGTGTATGTACAAATGAACAATTCATCAATGTGTCAATGATAGAATGACATCTTAACGATGACAATAAATTAATCTGTACATTTCAGTTGATATTTCGATACTTAAAACCTACAATTGAATAAATTAAATAACTGCGTACTAGATTGACCCAGATTAACTGCTTCTTCGATTTGTTTTTTGTCATTTGTCAATCATGTAGTAAGTAGCAGAGTTTGTTATACTTATAAGGGACAGAAGCCCCAAGATTTTTTTCCGAAGTCCTATAAAAATGTAAAGGACTTGATGAGTTAGTTTCATTTAATTGGATTTTTATTTAATCCTCAAATCACACAGTAGCCAAATAGAGACATACACAAAGTTAGAAAAACTTGTGACTTGTGATTGTGGTTCGTCTGGTCTAGTTGAATCGTTTAAAGTTTAGGGTAGCTTTTGTATTGTATGTATTGTATGCACATTTTATTTGTTCTTGTTCTTAGAATGACTTGTTGTGTATATAGATGTATTGTGTACTGGTGTATTAACTGTGTGTGAGTTTTCTAAGCTTTCCACGCGATTGCCTAGAAAATCACACGAAATCCTATGAAACCTATGAAACCTCACATTTTGGGGTCTAAAAGTCACTCAGCTTGCCGAACAACTTTATTTCTCAAGTGACCACTGACCAGTCAAGTTATCCTATGTAGTAGTAGTAGGATTTGAACAAATATTACTTCTCCAGACTCCACAGTGTCCAGTTCTCTAAACCTTTTTTAATATAATAGGATTCTGTTGACCAACTTTAATAGAGAAAAAAATAAGCAAGCTGAATTTTAGGTAAACTGAACGTGATTTTTTTTTCTTTTGTATATTTTTTTTAAAGAATCAACTACAAAAGCTTAGGGACGCCGGTTAAGATGTTATAGATTTAAAGGTATTGTAAATGCATGAGGAAAAATATTTAGTTATTCTATTTATTGCTCTATTTCCTTACATGATACTTAAAATATTTTGACAAAAAAATCTAGTTTTAATAATTCAATAATAAGCTGTACGATTCTAATTTCTATATTGGATAGATATTTTAAATTCAAAAGTATAGAATCTATATAGCCTAATACAAATCCTTGCATGTCTGTAACAAGTACGTGTCGTCAAAATTGTCTCTCTTGTAAATCAAGATTGAGAGAGAATTGAAATTAATTGAACACCTTTGAGTCATGTATTAAATACTATAAACAAAATATAAGAGATTCATTTATAGCATTTTAAAAGTCATTGAAATATTCTAATTGTTCATGGTAATGGCAGTGGCAGCCATCATCAGTTATGATTTGCTACATTAAATGTACGGCACGTGTATTGTTTTTCTCAAGTGCTTTCGACGGTTTCGTATTGTACTTTCTACATTATAATAAATGAGGTTCATGAGGAAGAAAGTATGTATAAAGCGAACTGGAGCCATTTGAGCTTATTCAACATTATTTTTCTAGACAATCGATTTCTCCAGCCAAATATTAACTTTCTTAAGAGGGAAGGTTGTCACCTGGGTTTTCACGGATCGCCTTCTATCATACACCGTTGAACTCGAAATCTTAAAAGAATTTTAATGATTTTAATGATTTTTAGCTATGAGCAAAATTGAGACCGATAATCGACGATTTCGAAGGGACTAGATGAGAGTGATTAAAGCAACTGTTGTTCATAGTCAAAACCCTCCACAGCATCTGATTGGTTGGGTTGATGTGAGACACTGGGTTTTTCATGTGAGAACCAAAAAACCATGAAAAAACTAGTGCCTCGCATCAACCCAACCAATCA
>JAQGBQ010001603.1:0-10997 GCA_034698485.1 Vertagopus arboreus
TTTATAACTTTTATTTTATCCTTTTCATTGCACTTCCCATCACCTAAGTTATCCGCGTTTTTCGGACTGCATTTTTACCATATAACTATATTTAGAAATTTCAATATCTCTGCTGTTGAAATAAAGGTTCACTGTTGCATTAAACAGTTATTCATTCTGTCAATGTAAATTATTGTCTAACGACGTGAATTTTGAAGCAATGATAATCGAATGCCAAATCTGCATTTTAAAATATGGAGAGTAGATTAAATCTTGCTCTCAGTTTGGCATTAATCCCGGAGATTTTGCAATCAAATGGCTATCAGATTCAATCACATTTTAATTTCAAATAGTTGTCTCACGTAAAAGGTATTAAAATCAAGAAATGGAATCCCCAGGAAGCCATTAGTTCTTGGTACTTAACAATTTCAATATTAAAAGAAAACGCAATCCTTTCGAACGTATACAGAAGAAATGGCTCATAACAAAAAGTCAGATACTGATGAAGATGAGGGCCCAGTGATATTCTGTCACAGACGATAAAATCTGTTGGCTGATGATGCATCATCCTCATCTCATCTCATCCCTTCAAAGAAAGCAAGGGAAGAAATCTGTAACCTGTCACAACTAGAGATTTAAGATAACACAAACAAAACAGAGCTATCCGTTCCCTTGTCAGACAGGCTCCACTCTAGTCTTGACATTCACCTTGCCGCTTACAATTTGACAGCAAAACAATGCAATATTAATTACACAAAATGCTGTCTTCTATTTTTTCTTAGATTTTTTGGTATAAGGTTTGATCCGTTAGTTTTGCTTCTTTATAGAAGATAGAGATAAGAAACTGTCTAAACACATCGTGCCCTGCTTCATTAACTAAACCTGCTCTACCTTTCCCTATTTTCATATCATCTTGGCTTTCTAGTTTTTGAGATTAAAATGCAGACTTGGAATAATTGTTTTGGCTGGGAAGCAACACAGCTTAAAAAATAAAAAATGTGACTATCGAACTACTGTCCTTTAGAAATATATTGCCATCAAAAATAAAGACAAACATTTTGATTAAAAAAAGCTGAAAATCCATTATTTTTTGTATTTGCACAAATAGAGTACTCATTTCAACAGATTAGAAATAACTCGTCGACGGACTCAGCAAACTTATCATAAATATATTTCATCGATTTTACTTATGCAAATAACAACTTCCTTGTAAGATTTGCATGTAAATATTGACTTAAACCTGAGTCATGCCCACTTCAACATGCAAGTGCAAATTCTTACGTTTCCGATAAATGCACCTTGCAAAGGAAGTCATCGGACTACAACACATCATTAGATTGCTGTTCATAGTAATTTACTTAACGCAAAAAACCACTCAAATTTAATTTACATCCCTCATATTCTGTCACGTCAAAGTCAATGATGCTATGCTTAGTCATAATCCTAGACAATTTGGGATTTGGTTCTCATTAGCAATAGCTTTCAACCCTCTATTCCCTGATTTTCCAACTTAAGATTAGCAGAGAGTGTGGGGAGGTTTTCATCAAGCAACTACATGTAATAAACCGAGTCTTGTACTAGAATAATACTAAAATCCTTATAGTTAGTACAAGATACAAGAAAGGCCCATGTGCATTAATGATGATTAACAAATAGGGTGGTTTCCTCAGTGTCTTTGTCATTGCATCCGTGTTCACGATATATCAAGTAACGTGAGACTTGTAAGTTCAAAATCCAAATCATCATCTCACCCAGGTTCCTAACCTCATTCTTATTCGGTTATTCATCAACCCCAGGATTCATCAATGTCGTGGGTAAGCATTGCGTGAACTTCATTTAATCAGGTCTTAGGAATAAGAATAGTAATCAAAATAATCATAATGATATGCACATGTGGAGAATACTCTATTGTATTGTAATTATGGAAGTGGACAAACCATAAATTGAATTTTAATTCTACTCCTCGACAGAGTAAGGCGGATCTCGACATTTTCAACCCAGAATGTTATTGTAAAGCTCAATGGAGAGCAAATAATATGAGTGCATGTTATCACAAGTTATGTTATGTTGAAATACTGGAGCACAACTGAAATATGTTTTACATTTAGCATAAAACGATAACAAAATCGTGTAGTCGTGCTTAAGTACAACAAAAAGTATGATGTAGGTACATTGGTCTGTCTTTTCTACATGCCATATACTTATGGAAAGTAGAAGTACATAATAGTATAATAAGCCACTCCTTTGGGTACGAATAAAGAGATTAGGTTTTCTCTTTTTTGAGGCTAAATTACTTATTAAGTCTACCCCGGAGTCCTCAGCGTCGTTTAAAATGAACGCATTTGTCCTGGGCTTATTATTACATTACCCTACAAAAGTGAATAAGACTTATTTAATACTGCATTGTGCGTACATATTCTTTTGCTATACAACATTTGAGAATTTAACTTGAAATGTTATCGTATCATGTGTCACTCAAGAAAAAGGAACTTGAAGCCCATTATCAAAACATAATTCATCAACTTCCGACTCCAATCAAAAAAGAAAGGTAGTAATTTCTGCTCTAGATTGCCAAGAAGTTTTGTGGGGGGGGGGGGGTTGAGTTAACAAGTCAAGTATATACTATCAAAAACCAAGTTTTGAACAAAATATTATTTTATCATAGATTAAGCTTTGTTATACATGCTACAACATAGAACATATTCAACCAATCCTACTTTGGGTTAATTTTGTACGAAAATCTGGTTTGAGAAATGTATTTCCTATTCTGTTCAATCGCGTTATTTATTTAATTCTTTTTTTACTCGCCTGAATCAACCAATTTAGCTTTCTATACAAGGAGATTGGAGAATGAGAAAAGACAGGCCCCCAATTAGAGTGACTTTTGGATTCCGATTAGAAAAAAAATCTAGATTTATTCGATGAAAACAAACGACGATGTGGTTCAATAGTTACTATACGTAATAGAAAGTTGTGTCACCAGATCAAATCAGCTAGAAATAACACATGCGTTTCCAGGTTCCAACTATAGCCAACGTGATGACGACGATGAGATTTAATGGATTACAGAGCTTGACCTCAGGTCATCATCAAACCCTTATAATAATTCAGAGTGGCATTGGTACGCAATTAGAATCTGCAGAGAAGCTGGAGAAAAACAGAAAGATCACGAAATTCATCTCTGGCTATTCCCCCATGATAAAACCGAACCAATTCCAATCTTCTCCGTCGTCTTCATTTCCTTGAACATATTTGACTTTCTGGCTTTTCCTCAGTCTGACTCAGATACTCCGATCTTCTACATCAGAATCAGGATTAGTATTACTCCTGGAGCAAAACAGGCTTTTGTCAATAATACAAAGTGAGCAACGTGCACGATGTCACTTACGTTCTTCTACAGTATATAAATATTAGAGTTCCAAAAATTCTCATCGAGAGATAGAGTATGTAAACGTTAACCACAATACAATGCTATAATATTTCTTTCATTAATTCCCCTTCTCTTGTTCCTTCTTCTCCCAAAAGAATCTCTCTGCAGAGAAGCAAACTGTCATTGTCATTTTTTTTCATCCGAGCTAGAACAGAAACCGAAATACGAAGATTTTCCCAAAATGGTTTTGTCTTTGTCAATCCCAAACCAGATGAACAAACTAGGGAGAATTTCTTCCCTCTTATAAAAGAATAAATGAAATACAAAAGAATTTACAAGGAGGTCTCTTTCTAATCCAATCAAGTAGTGGATAGAATTAAATCCCGAAAACCTATAATCATAATCCATAAATCCAGGGGAAATTCCAAAAGCAGTATAAGTTGTAGATGTTATTTTCATTCAAAATGAAAAGAACTCAGTAGATCCATAGTTGCACAGTTTACTACTATTTAATAAGTGGAAATGACAATGGATCATTATTTATCCTTACTGTTTAATATAGTGTAAATGAGGGAAATAGCTTAAGGATGTGGGAATCATTTGCCATAAAATGATGTAGATGACTTAAGGAAATTTCCCTTTACCGTTATACATAGAATTGAGAACTTTTCGGTTTAAGCATTTCATATTTTAATAAGTTATGAAGCCGGGGGATTTTTGAGTTTTGTACATATATATATCTGGTGTTAGTAATCAGATAATGGAGTGAGGGATACTTGGCAATACATCACACAGCAGCAGGTCGAATAGTAAGTTGACTAATTGCATCATTTATTCCAGCTGACAGGCCGAGGTGCATCTTCCTCTTTAGACTTCACCTCGTTCATTTGGCTCATTCTTCCTCTTTCCTTTCATTTCATTGTAAACGTCCGGAATGCGGTCTCCCGACTCATTTTGACTCGAGTGATAATTGACTGTTCAGAAGTGGTTTGAAATATTTGGAAGGATGAATTAGCATAAGAATCTACTGTTGAGTATCTGAGCATTTCAGAGAGGATTATTATTCTCTTCTCACAGGTAGGTCTGTTTTAAGTACTGACTAACTACTCCCTCAAAACCACTTCCACTTCCTTTATCACATCTTGCACTCAACCCTTTAACACCAGGCAAGGTGGATGATATGATAATGCTTAATGAGGGCATCTAGAATACATCTAGAATCTAGGCCCAATACACCTTGGAGCGTTTGAGCTCTGACCTAACTATGGTATGAAACTACTTGAAGTAGGTATAAATAGAGCCAACATCTGGACTTCTAAAGCTGGGTAAACGTAAACTTAATTCTACAATTCCGGAATGTTTTAGTCGGTAATCGCTTCAAAATCCCACATTAGTTTTCCCTATCGTAGTTGATAATCACTGAAGGAGTCACCGGAAGCTATATATAAATTTAACACGTTGAATTAAGTACTAAGAAAACGGATTTCTTCACTTGATAGAGATATCCGACACCCCTTTTGGGCTTAAATCACTGCAGGTGTCAAGATTCCAACATATTTTTTAATTGAGAAGTTCCAAGTTGGGAGATTATAACTTTCTAATACCTTAAAAACTTCAAATGGAGATTTAAATATTTTATCGTCGGACAGAGCCTATGAGATATTGGATTAATCTTAATAAAATCGGAAAACATCCGGTCTTCAAAGTCATTCAAAAAAGGAAAAAACTAATTTTTGAATATTAACAAATACGATTGGATATGGTAACAAATAAATAAACATGTCAAGAAAAGCAAATCCAAATTACAATACGTATTCCCTGAAGAGCATTACTAAATAAAATAGGAAATTAGAACCACAAATTTGGAAAATTAAGACGCTATCTGATTTCTAATTACATTTCGACTGGATTTCGTCGTTGAGTAACCAACACGAGAATTCTATATATAGACATAAAAACAAGTGGTCTAGTCTTTCTTGAAGAATGGAAATAGTCCTACATACATATAGTTTTACAAGGTCTCGACGGACACAGAGGCTATTTATTTCATACCTAACTTGAGTAACACTAACCACCACCGGTTTCGAGTTTCGGCTTATGAAAAGGGTGCTTAATTTAGATTTAAGGCTGAAGTTCACTTGTTCATTTCAAATTTAGTTTCACTTTTAGAAACTACGCGAACACCATGCATCTTTCAATGTTCTAACATCCATATTCCAACACTTCAAATGCGTTATTATAACTCTTATGACTTTAGACTTCCAGAGAGAAACTCTATAATTAATTGTTTTTGCAAACTCGACTTTGTTTTTCCTTAGGAGAGAAACCCACTTTTCCTAACTCTGAATTCGAGATTAAACTATATAGGCTGAATGAATAAGTAGCAAGCGTTCTAGTTCACAGGATTATCTAAAACTCGTTCGAAGGAGTTTTGAAGTTGAAAGTCATATAATTCCTAAAGTTAAGTCTGACACCGAAATATTTACTTTGGTATTCCTAATTTCCCTGGAGCTTAATGTGACCTTTATTAAATAGAGGATTTCTGAACTAGATATCAAGCATCTAATATTTAAACTAACCGTCTGTTCATCAAAATATGACGTAAAAATATTAGAAGAAGATATTATTATTAGAAGAGTATAAAGATTCCATAAAATCCGTTTCTGGATTCTGGATTGGATTTTATTTTCCATATATGGATGGTAGCACTTAATGTTTTTGCTTATACATGCTCTATTATTCTTTTCTTTGGCTCCGAGTAGAAAATAATATTATTATTATAACAAGAGGATTCAAGAAGGATAGTAGAAAGGACTCAAAGAACCACCATGGCATTGGCATCACATAGTCATGATGAAGAATGAAGTCATAGTCATCTCTGCATTGTTATACGATCCAAGATGTTCCTTTTTACTCTCTCGGTTGAATCTAATGTCTAATCTCTTTTGCAGCCCATTTTCGCATGATACATCTATTCATTCACAAAGCCGTTAGATTTGATATATCACCGCAATAAAATCTTTCATTTTCTTACTCAGATTCAACATTCACTATTCAAAGTAAGAGGGGAAGAATAACATTAGACATAAGAAGACGATATAGTTCACGAATAAAAAACACCACAGAATAATATATAATACATATATGTAGCTTGCTTACTATATGCGGTCAAACATTTTACTCGGACCACATGTATATCGATATTATCTTCAGATTCATAAATGCTATATGATTATATTGTTATATACTGTTTCATAATCTTCGCTTAGTCCATAACAATGATTTGCTTGCTATATAATCAAATCAAATCATAAGTGCTTTACGTACTGATGAGTTCATATTAAAAGCACTTGATTAGATGGTCTGGCCATTTCGCATTTTCAAACTATTTGACATTTGCTACACAAAAGTTTAAGCCCAGCTTTTGTTTATGTGTGTGTGTGTGTAGCTACACGGTAGATTAATTTTTAGGTCCAGAACGAATTACCATCAACCGTAAAGAGCATTTTGGGTTTGGTGGAAAAAACCTTTGAATTTTGATGGAATATTACGAGATTGAATTATTATCCTTTTGTCAAATTATAGGGAAGTGATGTTGCAATAATAATATTAATGTTTATGCAGTACTAGTACTACAGAGGTGAGTTAAAGCTTAAAGATATGATTATATCGTGCATTAGTATTAGTCAAGCACAATGGTGATGTATTTAACTTTTGCGTTTTGAATTTTTTGTAGCGTTTTGAGTATTTTAATAGCGCATTTTGGTCTGAAGCCGCTCAGCAACAGAAACTTAAAAGCATGTTTTCTACCACAACGTAATACATATTCCAGTTTGTTATTCAAAATAATAGTTTTTACAAAGAAAATCTAATTGGAAAACTAGAGCAAACTTCAAACCTAGTTTTCCTGAAGAAGTTTTCTCTTGTGTTTTGATTCCCTAATACTTTAATAAACTTAGGAAACTAGGGAAAATGGAATAAAAGGAAAGAGGTTTAATCTCATAATCTCATTACCCGAAAGCGCTTAGAAAATAGCAAACTTTTTAATACGACCATAGAATTTGCTTTCGTATTTTCATTTCCATGCTGCCCTTTCAATGCCTTTCTAATAATTCTTTTACGCAACCAAAGGACGACGACCAAACAAACCTATGTAGCTTCATCGATCAATCTTTAATCTTTATACCCGACGAACTCTTCTCCTACTCTGCTAATGTATCTAATGCTATCTCAGCTGAAAACCAATGACTCATCAATTAGCCAAAGTTCAAAGTTTGTTAATTGGTAAAGTGCACTTTCATTTTCGTCGGTTTAACCTCACGGTGTCGGTTTGTTGTTTTTGTAACGTGGCAGACTCAAGCTCTTTAAATCTTCAATTATAATAATTGAAACCTTTCTATATTCTGTCTTGTGTTACCTAAAATCCATACCCCGTATCTGTTTGTAATTATAAAGGCTACATTATTTTATTCTCAGTTCCGTCCGAGATAAAATCCATATTAAGCTCTTCTGGTTTCAATCTAGAGATTTCAGCTGCTGCTAAGATTTATTGAAATACCTGTTCTTATTTTCCAATTCCAATGAAGTAATATGAAATCCAATTCCAAAGTCCTGACACGGCAGCAAAGCATAAAGTGTGTCAGAAAATGATCAGTCAGCAGAGTGAATCTATAGCATAAAATATTTCATGGAATAAATGGATCTTGAGCCTTTCTTGAGTATCTCTTCTTGATAGATAGAATCACCTCATTCTACTCTTTCTGTCAGCAATATATTCATTCACTATCAATATCACTTGCTATATTTGACAAATAATATAACTGCCTCACTGGCCTAGTTGAATTTTGAAGATGAAGTCGAGTTCAAATCCCATTGCCATATTCCAAAAGGTCCATTCCCTTTTTCAATATCATATAAAAGTTCACTCAAGCGTTTCCTCAAGTATCTTTTACAATATATGATGAAATCTACAAAATCCAGATTGTAGAATTTCAGACCTACTTTTCATACCTTGCTCCATATTTTTTTCCATGTCACGTTTGAATTGAATCTGTCTCAATTCATTGTGAGGTATCGATATCAATATATTCTTTTGCCTTGTCGTCTCTAAATTTTATTGAATGATGTTTACAAATATCATACGTAACATATGCTAACAAAACCCCTTTACTTTGTCAGTTTGGATGACTATTCAAAGATGCTAACGATACATGATACAATAAAGCCGCAGCATATACTACATAAAGCGTTCGGCAGATGAAAATTATCAAGCATGGAAAATTAGTGTAAAGATTTTCTTTACTAACTACAAGATAATTCATAGTTCTATTGGCATATAACCATTTTCTATAGCAGGTTTCTTTGCGTGTCCATAACCTTTACAATCTGATACACAATGGATAAGTCCTTTTTAATTCGTCGTGTTGGGTTATTGTGCGATGAATATTTCGAACTATGTCATCGTCATAATGGTTTCACAATCCAATGATTATCCTAGCAGATGAATAGTGTGTATTTATGTACGTCTTGTCAAATGTATTTCCTTCTTTTCATCCAATATGTGTACCTTAGTCGGGATGGACAACAAGGACATGATCGGTAGACGGCATTTGGTTCAAACGAACCAAACTAAATGCATGTTTAACCTAGCCTCGTTTGTATATAAAATAATATCACAAGATTATCGTCGGAGACTTCAAGATTGAAAAATAAGGTTTCTTTGTGGCCAACAAAATAAGATCGGTCTCATCCTCCTCCTTCTCCGAGCAGTTCAAAAGAAATGAAACCACTATTCATTTCAGTCCCATTGAATCCATTCCAATTCAATCAAATCAAATACCCCAATCCAGTTTTAAATGCATGGATGCATTCTAGAAATTTCGTAGACAATGATGGAAGCAAATCTGTAAGAAAAAGAAGTTTGGCCAGCTTTGGTGGTAAGACTCTTTTAACAAGTCTAGAACCTAAGAAGGTATAAAAAGGCTGGCTAAAAACCGAATCTAAATTCAAAACTTCCAAACAAGCTGGTTTTTAAGAAGTATCACATCCCAAGGAGATTAAGGGATTGAGCCAATGGTTACTTATGTGTGTGCAGTATATTCAATAAGAATGGAGACGCAGAATGTTATATGTATGCAAAGCTGAATTCTGAATTGATTCCATAGGAAAAGCTTATCTAACTGATGGGTGATTTATTGCCTCACTGACGATCACTTTTGATTTGATAACATTGTTACACAGTCCCATGTCTTTCTTGTGCTTTATAGCACATTCCTGTCAAGGAGATTTACACTTGCCCTGATTTCTGTCTGCAATTTCCTCCATTCAATTTCCAACCGTCCGTGTACGAGTAAGTATTCACTGTGCATGGATCGATTGATAAAAATACTTTGTATTACTATGGAGCATTTTTTATACTATAAATTGTATAAAGCAGCGGGTAGTAGGTCAATCGACTGGGATTCAAGAAGCCAATATACCACGGGCTCATCAAATTCATCAATCTGATACTGTGATATTGGATTCTGGAAAATTCATCGTTTTGTATTTTTTAAGGATTACCTACGTCTATTTATATAAAGCTATCTATCGCAACTATTCGAGTAAGTAAAATAGTCTAGAAGAGCACATGAACCAACTATATCTTTATACTGTCAATTTCTATGCAACAACATGCACCTAACACCAATTGGGCACAAAATACAGTTTTTCAAATGTGTCTCGAAGGAGTCATTTAGATCAAAGCTTTATAGATGTATATTGCATCTGCAATGGGTTTTATCTATTGGAATTTAGAACATCGATGTCACCCAAACACAGACGGGTCACTTGAACATGGAAAAAGGTTGAATGAATATTATACTGCCAGTTTACATTGTATTTTGCCTGAAAATTTAGAAACGTTTTAACCATGTAATACACAAATACTTTCCCCTTTAAAACCTAGGGTCAGTCCTGGCCCTGTTTATTTCGCACCATTGATGTTGATAGCTTGTATTTCTGTCGAAGAAGAAAGGGAAAGTTGGATGCTGCAGACTGTATGTTGAATATATTTTTTTATCAGACATATTGGCAAGTACTTTTACTTTTATTTCTAGTTTTCTAGTATGGCCGTTATTTCCCTTTGTAAACGGGCAGTTTGAACTTTTTTATTCCCTCAGCTCATACTTTATTTGATTTTTGGATGGATGGATTGGCCAAAGTTCGCAGAGGAAAAGTGCCAAGCAAGGGGCTTGGCTGGAAGACCAAAGAGCAAAATCGTGTTGAATCCATTCAGAAGCTAAGGAAACTTCCGATTGTGCTGTACGTATGCAAGTGTACATCACTATTTACTACAAGAGAAGAACATCTTTTCCCAAGAAATAAAACGGCATCACACACCCTCTCCATGATCATGGACATTAATGGCCATACTGAGGGTCCGGCGTCCTATTTTAGTAAAGTTTAAAAAGGCCGTAAACTTCGAAGGGGTGGACCAACTGAAACAAAATTTTAGCTACGCATTCTCGAACATATTTGTCATCTATCATAAAAAATTAGAATAAAAAAAAGTTGATACACCGAAGCAATTGTACCTCAAAGTTGAGTACCTCACTTTTGAACTTTCCAGTCACACTGAACTGTAATTTTTTGTAAAAATGAATATTTT
>JAQGBQ010001604.1:0-10997 GCA_034698485.1 Vertagopus arboreus
GTACCCATACGGGCATTAAAATCGCCTCCAAAGGTGACTAGGGCGTGGGGGAAAGCTTCAATAGTATCCTCAAAGGTTTGATAAAGATTTTGGAGAATGATGTCATTTTCTGGGCCAGGGGGAATATAGAAATTGCCTACTATTATTTGCTGTTGGGTAGCTTTGCATGTAAGATGAATGATGATAGAATGACTAGATTGAGCTATTACTTTGTTTAAAATGAGACTATCTCGCTTGACTAATATAACCAGTCCGCCCTTTGCCCTGCCTGTCTTATGAATTTTAATGCCTTGCTCATCGATAGAAAGATAGTTAGAGAATTTTCGGTTCAGCTTTACAGGAGTTATATGCCAAGTTTCACAAAGACATATGATATCAGTTTGGGTTAGTAAATTAGAGTCTAGACTACTTAAATTATTAAGATTACCTAATCCTTCTACATTGTAATAGTGATAAGTGTATGTAAGTGTATCGTATTGTGATTTATTGATTTTAAAAACTTAAAAATCGTCAAAATAGTTTTAAAAGTCGGGGAATAAAAACAGTTGTGTGTGTGTGTGAGTGTGTGTAAGTATATGCACAAATATTAGGAAATATATGTATACCTAACTATTTCAAATCAGCCCAGATAATTCCGTTGTACAAGGGCCAGGGTTCAAGAAAAATAGCAAAACACTTTAGACCAATTTCACTTTTAAACCCTTTCTGTAAAATATTCGAAAAGTTTTTATTCAATCGCTAAACAATTAGAGTAGATTCGCTCTTAACCGACAATCAACATGCGTACAGAAAACGCAGATCTTGTCACACAGCATTAACTATATTTGCTAAATATATATTTACCTGTATTGATAAGCCCAGGTCAAAAACGGTCGCTGTATTCGTCGATTTAAAATCAGCGATTAATTCAGTGGATCACGAATGATTGTTAAAAAAAGTTAATGGCAGAATACCATCTTGAGCCATGGTTTGTAAAAATAATTTATGAATTTTTAACTAATAGAACATTTAATATAGTCGGTAGTGAAAAACACTACTAGTTACCAAGAGGTGTACCACAAAGATCCGCACTAGGACCGCTCCTTTTCAGTATGTTTATAAATGATGTGGGTTCAGTGCTAACTTGTCCATTTTTAGTTTATGCCGACGACCTTGTAATGTATAGCGAGGGTCAGGATAGTTAGGTTGTAAATGACAAATTAAAACTATAATTGTTAAATTTAGGAAACTGGTGTACAAATAATTGGTTAATTATTAATGATGAGAAGACAAAAATTATGGTTTTTCATAAGGAGAAAGATATGACTATAAAAAATGAGTTTTTTAACCACATAATGGTTAACGATGTTAAAATTGAAAGGGTGTATGAGTTTATGTATTTAGGACTTTTGTTTGATCCTAGTATGAAATTCTGTAAACATTATGACAATACAAAACAAAATTTCTCAAAGACTGAAATACCTCCAAGGTGTTAAAAGATATTTAACAACTCATGTAATTAAGATTATGATCAATGCTTATGTACATTCTATTATTGATTTTGGATTAGACATTTGGGCTGTGCAGTCCAAGGAGTTTCTGTCACAAATGCAAGCAAAAATTAATCGGTTTCTTATCTGTTTTTTTCTACCAAATCTGATTAGAAGGTCAAAAAAGTGTTATGATAATTTAAAGCAAACAATAGATGTGAACTTATACTTGACTTTATGTAATTTGCTTACAGTGGCAGAAAGAGCAGACTATGTAATGTTAAAAAATATGTTTAATTTATACAAAACAGATAAACTAAAGTTTTCAGCACATTCGTCGAATAAGACCATGCTGCTAGTCGAATTAATTACTTTTAATTCTATTATTTTCAATAATTTAATTCTATTAGTTCATAGAAGTGCTATCTTATGGAACAAATTGCCAAAAGACTGGGTCTTGAAAGATCTTTCTCATGATAAATTTAAGGCATTGGTTTATCAATGGATTGTGACTAAAAGAAATGATTTGTTTAGTCAGTGACATAAAATGTTCAACAATATTATTCGGTTAACAACTGGAAAGCTATTGATCTCGACCTGAAACAATGTACTTATTTATATATATTTTCAAACTCTGTGTCTGTAGTTGAAGAACAAATTACTCTGTATTTTGAACTAATTGGCACGTTAAATAAAGTTTTTCAATTCAATTCCAGGCTCCTTGGAGCCAGGCTAAATTCTAGTTTTATCATAATATACAATAAGGATTTAATGGGCTTAAAGAATTAACGTCTGTGAGATGTTTATCTGACTTATTAATTTTTAATTAGATCAGCACGTATTCTAGAAATAAACGTGTAGACATATCAAACAAAATTAAAAATTAGATGGAAAATTTGAAAATTAGAAGTTATTTAGAAATTGAAAATCATAAAATAAATTGTATTGTAAACTTTAACTTTTAATATAGGTCAAAGGTTAATTAAACAGAATAAAACAAGTACGAGTTATTTACTTCGTTATTCTTGAAGTAATTTGAATATTCGAGCAACTGCCTGGAGAGTCCGAAGTCCCCGATTTTCGAAACTTCGGAAGTCTTCGGAAGTCCGCACTCAAAAAAACGTTGCGGGAAGCGAGATCGCCATGAATTATTTGCAAATAATTGGATTATTGGATTATCACCGATTAGCAGATTATTTGCAAATATTTGGATAATCAACAAATATTTGAGTTTTTTTTTGTAAAAAAAATTGATTTGCTGCATCGTTTCAAAATAATTGATTTCTGTGGAGGAAAATTGATGAATTTTGTTTTTCTAAACCGAGATTATATTTAATTTGTTCAATTTCGTTCAGCTCATTTAAAAAATGTTTTTTTTTTGATAAGCCCAGAAATATATTTTGAAATTATTTAATTAACCTTTTTGCTCCCAAGGTACTCCATACCATTGGCGATTTCGCGTGAAAACTTGATAAAATCATGTGTCGTTATAACAGTTCCATTATCTTATAGATTATCGTAAGAAAATTATTCCCTGAACAAATTTAAATTTAATTAATTAAAAATATCATTTACATTTTATATTATTTTATTCCGATTAATTATTATTTATTTCTTTGGTTTAAGTTGGATTAAATCATCTTTGACCAAATTGACAAAAGATTTTCTAAACTTTCGGAGAAATCCTTCCAAACTGCCGTGATCACAGAATTCAACCGCGATAAAGATCTCCCCTTAAAAATAACATTAAAAAAAATTAATTTCACCGCTTAATACCTTAATAAAGGAATTTAAAAGAGAAATCTATTTGGAATCAATTTTATTAAGAGGCTTAACTAATCAGTAAATTCTCGATTAAACAGTTTTTGAAAGTTTAGAAAAAGTGTTTAATTTGATTCTTTTTTAAATGGTTTCTCTTTCAAAAAACAATTATAGTCTAGTTTAACCGGATTTCTTGCTAAACCAAATTAAAGAATCTTTCTCTAACTTTTTCGTATATTTTGAGTACAAGCCGCAATAAGTTGAATGATATTCGGATGCTTTCCAATATGAGCCATGATTTTAACTTCTGAGAGTAATGTTTTAAAATACAGAACTTCCATGTTGTGCTTAACCGATTTTACAGCCACGTCGATTGAATTCATCCCTTTAAGAAGCGATTTGTCCAGCATTTTACCATCTTGGTCCTTAAATACTTGTACCGAACCTTTGTGCACTTGGCCAAAATTACCACTTCCAAGTACCTGCGATTTATCTGAAAAGATATTTTTAAACAGCTTAAGAGTAACCTTATGTGGCAGGCCAAGCACAAATGGCAGGGATGGTGCTGTAAGCGTTTAGATTTGAAAGTATTGATCTATTCTCTTTTTTCAGGCTTAAAATTCTGAACTTTTACAGTACCATTTTTACTTGGACTGTCACATAAGTTATGGATTTTTAGAAGTTTTTTGCACAATTCTTAATACGTGGCAGTCCATTTAAAAACAAATAGTTTGCTTAAACTTAGCATTTAGATCCGTAAGTTGAATTGTGTGAACGCTTACGTGCATTTTGAACAGGGACTGTTACATACTTAACCATAGTTTTTGAACGTATGTGACAGTCCTAATAAAAAGAGCACTGACGGTACTGTAAGCGTTCAGAATTTATAACATGTCAAAGTGACATTAAATAAATGTTTTAAACTCTTACAGTACCGTATCGGTGAATTTAGAGATAATATAAAAAATATTTGTACATACATATATTAGCAGCCCTAATAAGGGTTAAGCATTTTTTAAATGACGTAAATAATATTACTAGCAATATATCCCTGAGCAATTCGAAGGAAAGTTGGTATTTAATTTTCAATTATAAAAGATAAAAGTTTTTAATTTTTATGTCGTTCTTGATTCCGCTTCATTAAATATAGTGAAGTTGAAAATTAATTCTCAAAGTTCAGATGGAATGTATTTTTTTGTGAATTCATGGATAAAGAATATAAAAAATATTAGCACCCATATCTCCGGCATTAATTAGAGTTGAGATATTATTATAATTACTAGTATAAATATCCCATTCTGCTAAAAAATAAATAAATGTGATTGAATGATAGTTATTTTGTTTTCGGACGATCGTATCGTAATCCTATCAGTTATGCTTTGGCCAGAAATTGAGTGCCCTAGCTTTCGTCAGACGATCGTATCGTAATCGTATCGAAACCGTTATGCTTTGGCCAGAAAATAAGTGCCTTAGCTTTCGTCAGACGATCGTATCGTAATCGTATCGCAACCGTTTTGCTTTGGCCAGAAAATGAGTGCCCTAGCTTTCGTCAGTCGATCGTATCGTAATCGTATTGTAACCGTTATGCTTTGGCCAGAAAATGAGTGCCTTAGCTTTCGTCAGACGATCGTATCGTAATCTTAACTATCCGACTTTAAACAACATTAAGGGGGGGTTTAAGTCACCTTTTGACCATCTTATATCTCCCTTAGCAACACTTTGAAATCCTACTTATCTCAGTGTAAATGGATTTGCGAACAACTTTTTAATTGTATTTTCTTTATTTCGAACTAAAGAATAAATTCGATATTGAAGCATTTAGTTCCGTTTCTAAGCATTGCTAAGGCAGATTTTCCTGTAAGAAAATTACCCGGTGGGGTTACTGGGTCACGCAGAAGTACAGAAGGGGGCAACATTTTAACCCCGGACTTTTTCCATTGGACAGACAAGAAGCCTGGCTAGAGCGACTCCTATAGTTTTTTCCAATTTTTTTAATCCTTCATCCTCTAAATTTATAAATAGTTCGACCAAAAAGTTGTTATTTTGGTTTTTTATTATTTGACCCATTAGGGGTCATCCGATCTCTAAGTGCTATAAGAGTCGCTGTTGCCAAGAGTAGTGAGCACATTTGTGCAAATTTTCAGGTCAATTGGTTCAGCCGAACTCAACTTCTGCGTGACCCAGTATCGGCAAATTTAACATTGAGTTAGATAGGGGAAATCAAAAATTACAAATTATTCAAATGGATTAAACCCCCCCCCCCTTAAAGTAAACACTATACTACCTTGATGTAAAATTAAATAAATTACAAAATAAGTGAAAGTGTTTATATAACCAATGTATCTCAAAAAACAATCTGCGATTTTATTGATCAGAAACATTTACCGAAGTAAAAAAAACATATTTCATTTGTATTTTGTACACCTAATTAAACACTTTTATACACTAAATATCTCCTTTAACACAACATTTTTGGTGAATGTCTTCGTCGAACCTTCAATTAGTTGTCCTTGTTGGCTGATAGGAATAATTTTAATCCTCAGGTCGGATCCTCGTCGAATTCTTGACATTGCAACGTCTAGTTGTCCATGACTAAAGACCAGTTCATGCAAAAAAAATCCGACTTTGTAAAGGGGTTTGACCTTGAGACTTGTTAATTGTCATTCCAAACGCTAACTTGATTGGAAATTTTCTGCGTCGCAAAACAAAAGGAAGATCAGTATTCGTAGGGGCTAGGTCAATTCTGGGTATAAATACAATTTCGCTTACTCCAGACCCGGATAAAACTTCAGCAATGATTAGGTTGGGTTTGAAATCTTTCACAATTAGTCTGGTTCCTTTACACAAACCTCGCTTTGTGTTGATATTTCGAAGCAACAATACAGTGGCCCCGCGTTTGAGGTTTAAGACGCCTTTTGAGGCATTCCCGCTGGAGTCAAATCGTTCAGAAATTCGATTGGATAATGTTGTTGATCCTCTCCTGTCTGGTCATCAATGGAATCGGAACTTAAATATGTTTTGCTTTCCCCTTCTAGAATTGTCAAAACTTCAGGATCAGTCGAGCGAACGTTGCTGCTGAGTTAAGTTGCTTGAATTTGTGCCAGTATTTATTGAACTTTATACTCGCCTCAACTATAGCCGCTCTTGATCCATGTTGTAATATTGGAAGCGGTTGTTGGAAATCTCCATCCAGTAACAGCACTTTGCCACCGAAAGCAATGTCATTCGTCATAATTTCTTTCAGTAACCTGTCAACTGCAGTTAGTGCTGTACTTGGGGCCATTGTAGATTCGTCCCAAATTATAATTTTAGATCTTTGGATGCTGTCTGTGTCCCTCGATGTCATTCTCATTGAGGATTTCGAACTATCCAAAACTGGTACAGGCAACTTAAACTGAGAATGGTAAGTCCAACCTCCTTTAAGCAGGTTTGCAGCGATGCCAGTGGATGCTGTTGGTAGTGCAATTTTCGTAGTTGCCCGAACTGTGCTCAATACTGTCTTGTACAGGTACGTTTTCCACTGCCTCCGAGCCCATTCAAGAAAAAACATTTAGCATCCAGTGTGTTGCTATCTACCGCCTCTTCTATCGTTTGAAACGCAGCACGCTGGGTAGGATTGAGTGTGGCTTGCATCTCAGTGGCTACACGTTCTTCTTCTCTGACATCAAACATTTCTGCGGGATTGCGAGTCATTAGAAATGGTGGCATTGGAAGGTCAAAATCCAGACATTTTTTACCACGGAGAACTAACACATCTTGTATTTCTCTTAGAGCAGCATGTGCACAATATAAACACTCAGCCGTGTGTCCCCGATGTTGTCGTACAAAATCTTCACAAACATGAGTTTTAAATTTTCCCCACAATTCGAAGGCATTTGTCGGACTTTCAAAGACACAAAGTTCAGCAAACAGCTCCCGCAATTGTTTAGGCATACTCATCAAAGCCGCATCGTTCAGTGTATTCTCCCACACTTCTTCATCCTCAATTAGGCCTTGTCGTTTAGCACACTCCATGTAAGTATCAAATATTTCTCCTTCGAATGTCCTTAGGTGTTCAAATGAAGTGGCACCACGTACATGAAGAAGAAGAAGCCGTAAGCAAAACCGTTCCGGATCTGTTGCCAAATTTACCGAGTGCATTCTACCAATCACCTTATCACCGCCTCGCTGCCTTATTTTCCACACACCTCTACTTTTGACAAACACAAAATGTTCTGGAATTTCAGAGTTAAAATACGGATAGGCTGATAGATCTTCTTGATTCAATTTGAACCATGCAGTTAAAGTGGTCTGCCTATTACGTGCCTTCTCTACGGCTTTTCGTATTTAGGCGGGGTCGAATAAAACCGACTGTTCATCTGGTAAATCTTCGTGCAGTCGTTGTTGGCGTGCGACTGGTCATGCTTTCGAAAGCCAAAGAGACGCCAGGCTGCCTCTGGTGGGCTAACATATCGAGAATCCAGATGAGTCTTAATCTCATTGTGCTCCAAAGTGATTGCATTTCTATTGTGTTCTTCCACAGTAATATTTGCACAGTCATGTCCCTTGTATACGTACTTGAACAGATATTTGATAGAACTTTTAATAGATGCACAAACATCCACGTTGATATGACAATTGTATTTTAAGCTCAAAGTCTTGTTGTACGGAACGATCCACCGGTTGTCAATATCCTTCTCACGAACTAAAGCGACTCGTCCGTTGTTGGGGCGTTTGTATATGGGATAGCCATCGACGTCAGGGTAAGTGTCTTCCTGAAAAGGCTTTGAAAAATTTTTGGTACATTTTCCTGACTCCATACATGGCGAATTCACGTTAAGCAGTCCACATGGTCCGTAAACAATATGCTTAGTTACAATTTCATGAAGTCGCGGTGAAATTTCTGGATCCGGAATCTCTGCAGAAACCAATCTGTCGATGATTGTATTATCTTTGGGCTTGTCCTCTGCTCTAAGAATCAATAAAATGTGGGCATGTGAAAGACCTCGCTTTTGAAATTCAACTACTATGCCACTACTACACCAAGTAAGTGATCAGTACAAATATCCTTGAGCAAGGATTTTAATTTCAGGTTAAAAACCCGTGAAACTAAATCCGGTCTGTACTCAGATGCTTGCCAAGGTTCGAGGTTTTCAGTGATTTCATTCCACTTTGGATTGCAAGTCATCGTTATAAACAAATCGGGCTTGCCATACTTCCTGACAATAGCCATGGCATCCTGATAATTATGTGCCATATTTCTAGGGCTTCCTTGAAAGCTGGATGGAAGGATAAGAGCTGTGCCCGGAATTAGACCCCTTGCTTCTGCAGCAGAATTTATATGATCATGTAAACCTTTGTACATTTCCGTTCTTAATTTAGACTGATTCTGCTTGATGAAATTCAATCTGTTAGCTTCGGTTTTCACATAAGAATCCACAAATTGTTGCGTGAGCTTGCCGGCGTTCGGAAAAGGGTTAAACTCGTCTCGAATTGAAAAGCGATGGCCATAAAATTGCATTTGAGTGACCCTGGTAGGCGGATTGTTAGCTGGTAAATTTAATAACACTCTTAACTTTGGTCTCCATACGGGAAAAGCATGGGATAAACCATTGGATCAAGATTAGGATCAAGCACATTAATTCGTTCTGTCCTTCTTGTAGTCGTTTCGTTGGAATTGGGACGACAGTGAATCAAAGTCACGATCTAACGGTGGCTCTCCATTTTCATTTTGAAAAACCACTGCAACTTCATTAACTTTTGGGGCGTTATACCTTCGTTTTTCCGAATTTCTGACTTGGAGAATTGCCATCTGGACCAAAGGAAGCAATGCTAGATTTTGCTCTGCTTCAGCAATGGGTTGTTAGAGGTAATAAATTCCCTTAATTCTTGTATCAAAGCAGGCAATTAGCCGGCGTTCTCAACAATTCCCATCCCTTGCTCCGAAGCTTGATCCGGGTCCAGGATATACAGTTGAGCAAATTTTCGCTGCTCACCGTCAATGGGATGGAGTGCGCCTGTACGATGATACAACTGCCCGTGTATACGAAAGCAGTAGGGACCGTATCCTGGTGGCGGAGCTATGTTTGCACCTATAGAAGCAAAACCCAGTGCACTATTAAACGAACGGATGTTTTCCATAAAGTTTTTGGCAAGCGGATGATTTTTCGTCATCAATTGCTGTAGACGAGGAGCTATTTTAATTTTCGGCAGCTGAACCTTGCCTTTTTGGTAGCAATGAGTGAACATTTTGTCAGATGGCCTTTCCCCTTCAAAATGTCTTGCTATGCAAAATTGGCAAATTGCATTCAGCGGACCGCAACTGTACTCGGCAATTGAATCTTCATTTACTTGCGATACCATGGGAATATGGGCAGCCCTAGCGGTATTTCTTGCGGCATAGGATCGACGTGAATTCTCAGCATGTTACGACCTTTTCAATGTCCGCTGCTCCTCTGTCATGCCTGAAATGCGCCTGGCTTGACTTTCGGTATTTTTTTTTCTTGCCTGGACACGTTGCTCCTGACTTAAGTTTTCTTGTCTTCTACGTTGGGCGTCTGACTTCTTTCTTTTGGCTTCAACTTCCTCTTCGACTGATTTAGGAGGGCGTCTCTTTGGTGGCATGATAAACAAAACTTGAACTACCTGTAATTCTTGATTCAAGTTAGCCGTAACCGTGTAATGAGTGCGGAAGTATGACCTGTTGTCAGTTTCTGAAAATTTAAGTTGCCAATAACCATAAAATGTACCAATCAATATATACCAATCTGTCTATCGAGCTGGAAAACAAAAAAATACTCACATATTAAATTAATGTAGAACCCTCCAAAGTGTTTTTCAAAAGTCACACGACTACGATATGATCGTCCAAAGATAACTGGAACACCAAATTTCTTGTCAAAGTCTAACAAATACGATACGATCACGAGACGATCGACCAAAAAGAACTGGAGCGCCAAATGTTTGGTCGAAGTCTAACGAATACCATACGATCGTTTCACACAAAAGTTTCAAAAATTTATTCAATTCAGGTTATCAAATAGCAGCACTGTCTACTAACGTCCTTGCTTTACAAACTCCGACGACTGAATGAATAGTCCTGTCAAGAAGTAGAGTGTCAACTACTCGGAGTTGCAATAGCAACTGCAAGCTGCTTCTGCCCTTCACCGTCACGGATACACTCTAGAATATGTACAGATATCCCAATGTCAGCCTCTTTTAGAAAGTTCATTACAACGGTGGCAAAAATGGGATATAAGCTGCAGGGTTGTCGGACGAATACGATACGATTACGATACGATCGTCCAGAAAAAGTTAGGACACTAAATCCCAATGTTCCCTCACTTCAGACAGGAATCAATGTATTTTTAAAATACATTGATTTTAAATGTAAAAGTAAGTTTAAATAAATATTCACCTCTGACCTAAAAAGAAGTATATTGCACCTAAATCTTAAAAACAAATTAAAAAACTTTCTGACCCCTGAAATGTAGTGTAGTTTTTTTAAAAAACAATTGACCTTTGATCTCTCTATATCTCGCTTAAAAACGTCGTTAGTTTGGATTTTATTTTTAAGGTATTTGGACGATTTTTTGGGGAAACATGGGGCAGGTGAATTAAATTCTGATACCAAGATATTTCTTTTGGCAAACATTAAAAACATTATTTATATTGATGATCAAACATTGTTAGTGAGGTACACGAGCGGTAAAAAATTGTAAAATTGCTCAACGTTTCGGATTTATTATCCCTCGTCAGGAGAACTAATACAGGAAGGTACAATAGTTA
>JAQGBQ010001605.1:0-10994 GCA_034698485.1 Vertagopus arboreus
TCTCAAAAAGTTGTTATTTTAAAAAACTGCTCCATTTGTCATAACCTCTTTAACCGGATGAGTCTACAAATCTTGGTTTAGGGACTACAATTCCTGTCAAAAATGTATTGCCATGGACAACATGCTTTGAATCAATTGCTAAATAAATAAGTCAATCGAGAAGTAAGACGTTTGGATGTGTAGATTTACATTGCTTATATCTTTGATTTCAGCAGACCTTTAATGACAATTGATAAGTGAATTTGTGAATACAGATATTATATTATTTTAAGTAATTATTATTCCAAACCAGCTAATGAATATGTATGACTTCGGCACAGCAGTTAAAGCTCTTTGAACTATGTATAATAGTAAATCACGCAATTATTATGTTCGACAAGATAAGACACAACTATCCGCCATTAGCCATGGCTTCAACCACTCTTTGGTTAAATTCTGATTGATATTTTACACGGAGTATTTCAGCTTCTTCCAAAACTCGGTTAAATTGCTCCTGCAAAGAAATAATCAAACACAATCTCAATACAAAGAGTTTAGAATTTGTTGAATCAATGAATTAATAAATATGAACTCACTTCTACACTTTGTTTATCAATAACTGCAATTGCAGAAACAGGGGATTTCGTTTGCATGATACATTTTCCGAGGATATATCGATTTCCGGCAAAAATATACGCAACCTTTTTTTCTTGGGCTAAGGAAACTATTTCCAAAACCTTGTCATCCAACCCACCTAAAATAAAATTGGTTAATATAATATTAAAATTAACTGTTTCAAGGTTCAACGAAAAATAAATCCAGGTAAGAAAATGCTATACCTTGTTCTTTGTTTTGTTCAATGTCAGGAGCTAAAATTATCAATTGGGCCTTATTTAACTTTAGCACACCGGCCACGTCTTTGAGTCCGTTGACGTATCGACGTTTGGTTTTGAATTTAATGGGATCCGTTTTATAAAGCCGATCTTGAAGTCGATGCAGCTCTCTCATCAAAGGCATAACAAGACCAAATAATTCCTTGCTTACGAACATATCACAGTAAGGCCGGAATTTTCTACAGTGCATTTGTAATTTAACAACATCTAAAATTTCCGTAGGAATAAGAGGGGACCGTTTCGACTCTTCTTCTACATTGTCTATAATTTCTTTAAATTTCTCTCGATATTTGTCTTCTGAATTAATATCAATATTTTTAAAGGCGGTTGTGACTTTTTTGGGGACTTTTATTTGTGGATCAATTTCGAGAACTTTCATAGAAGACGAGAGACATTCTTCTACGTTTGAATCAGGAGGTTCATCAGGTTTATTATCACATTTGTTATCTTCTAGTATTGTTTTATTTGTCAAACTACCAGCAACAAGACTTTCACTTTCTGCTTCATCTTCGTCAAGTTCAGTTGAAACCACAAGTTCTGAAGGAAGAATACCTTTTCGCAATTGACGACTTTTTAATATCGCTTTCTTGAGTTTTGATGGCTTTTTTGGTTTTTGCCTTATTTTCCCACGATGAATTACGGATGGACCAGATGAGTCTAGACGATTACCCATAGTCAGTTTATGGTTTTCTCTTTTTACAGCCGAACTTCTGTCATTTCTCTTTCTTGAAATCTGTTTTCCCAGAATATTACTGCTCTTGGTTTTACTATTTTCTAGTAAAACATCCAAACTAACTACTAGAGGTGTTACAGACAGCTTTTGTTTCACTGGCTTAATTTCGGCCCCGGTTGCTGTTTTGACGGCTGCAGATTCGTTGAACGTTGGCCGGAAAAGATCAGTGATGGCTGGCCAGGATGGTTTTGGTTTACTTTCACTGGAAACTGATAAAGTTTCGGCTTCGCCAATTTCAGTAATTTCCGACGAATTTACTACAATCGGCTTAGGTTTACTATTACCTGGAGTAGATCTTGTCTTAACATCATCCAAAGATGGAAAGTCGGACGGGGAGTTAGAAACATTGAACCGGAATCCTTTCCAATTACTTCCACTAGCGCCTGTGGAAGTTGACGCTTCTAGCGAAGCTGTTGGTGGGTCAAATGATAGTGTATTAATATGGCTTGGTTTTGGAGCAGTGCTTTCACCTTTAAGAAGTTTAAACATGTCAGGATTGATTAACCGAACACGCGAATCTTTGGGCTTATACAGTTCATGAAATCTGGCTTCTTCTCGTTTTATTCGGCGTTCTTCCTTTGTCTTTTTTGGTCTCTTCTTTTTTGTTTTCTCTGGTTGTGCCGGTTGTGGTTCAGAAAGGGGGTCAGCGGAAGCAGAATTCGCTACCATACATGGGCTAGAGATCTTGGGTTTAGTGGAAGGTACTGTGGAGGGTTTAGTGTTAGTCTTTGCCCCTTTTGACCTTTGGTTTTGAACCACGGACCATCCTTCCTTATTTTCTTCTAGAAAAACCAAAACCTTAGTCAATTGCTGGTTATATAATATCAATAAAAATAAACTTGTTCAGTTACTAAATTGCTGCTTACCCAAATCTGATGCTTTCTGTTTTTGTTCATCTCTTTTCTCATTGTTAGTTTTTTCTGCATTGTCCTTCTTGTCATTTTCAGATCCTGGTCGTCTTGCACCTGGATTTCCAGAGGTCTTTTTAAAGCTGAGAGGTTGTCTTTGCATGGTTAAATATCAATTCGAGTAAATTCGAGTAAAGGACTAATAACAAACCACTTAACGAAATGGTTGCATAATAACTACACAATAACAACAACAACGTTTTCAATTCATGATTGAAGTAATTTTACAGACACTACATTTATTTATTTACAAAGTATAACTTGAATTGAATTTAGATAGTCACTAATGATTTGATTGATGAAAAAATACTTTAAACTTTTAAAGTGAAAAGGTCATATAATTTGTTGTTTATTTACATTCTATTTTCTAGTACGACTTTCTATGTTTGGGTTCCGCGGGCTGGATGGATTAGATTTTACGTGGACTTCCTCACACAAATAAATAAACGCAAATTCATCTCGATAAGTTTTGTGGAAGTGAATAATTGTTTCCTAAACTCTCTCATAAAATTGTAGTGACCTTAATAGTGTACAAGGATAAGAAGGTTTCGACGATCACCAAAATGTCTTACGTAGGCTCAGGTAATTAAAACTTGTGATTAAACTAAACTAAATATTGTTGAATGAAAACTGAAAAATAGGTTTATTTACATTTTAAATTATTAATTTCATTCATTCAATTTCAACGAATTAAATGTATTTCCAGATGGAAATTTGGTGCAACGGAAACCCTTTGGGGTCGGAGTTATCATGGATTACTTTTGGGGAGCGGTGACCTTCGTCAATTTCTTGTAAGTCCACAAATCAAACAAACCGATGACGTAATTAATTGACGACGGTTCTAATTTTTGTGTGCACAGCTTCCGGTCGCTTCTTCACTTGGACCAACCGACGGCATCACAAACTCGGGGTCAATATGGCAATGGTCGAGCTCCTGCAATGCCTGGTGGAAGGTATATGGTTCAATTATGAATTATAAGTTATATTTATTAAATAATTCTAAATTCAAAATGTATGTTATTTGTATTTTAGGAGAATGGGAGGAGTAGGACGAAGTGGTGGAGTTGCAGCACCTCCAGCCTGTTTTGGTGGTTCCTGAGGTTAAAGTTACCTACGCTGAGAGAATCGCTTCTCTTACGTAGGCTCATAATCCATCGCATTTCTTCACCGTCTTCACTACTGACACGTCTACTAGTACCATTTCTTCACCAAACCCATCAATATGCCAGCATTTTAATAACTAACTACTCCAACTTCACCTTCATCAACTAGTCTAGGAAGAATTCTGGAAGATAATTCTGTTTCACCGCAGATTGTGACGTTTTTTCATCAAACTTCTTAATTGAAGAGTGAAATCACTGATTTATTGTCATCCAGATTTTGACCTGAGACATGCCATAGTATAATACAGTTTTGTACAGTACATACAATAATATTTATAAAGGTTATGTATATAATTCCCAGTACATTTTTTATTTTGACAATCAACTAAATTCTCAACCAAAAGTAATAATAATTTAAAATCAAACGAGATTGATTGTTGTCTTTGAACTGAAATTAAAACCCCTGGTTATTTACATTATTTTATACGCCGGTGAAAGTAATTTATTTTTAAGATTTAAGTACTTGCATTTTTTTTTATTTATTTGAGATGTAAGATAGTTTGTAGTTTTTTGTAAACTCATATAAATGACAAATGTGGAAGTCGTTTTTTAGAAATCCAAAGGTATAATTGCAATAGGTTCAGATTTATTTGGTGGTTCCATGTAAATATTCCATTTGCGATTATTAAGATCGAAAATACCTGAAATTTTGATAAACTTATATTTTAAAAATACTATTAAGTTCATAGCAATTTATGTATATCAACTGACCAACAGCGACGGTTTTTACATAGTCTGGTTTCTTGGACCCACATCGAAATACAGGATAGTCCGGGTCAGTTTGATCACTCAATACTTCTTTTATCTTTTGGATCGTGTTAGGTTTGAGATGTTTCGATATTGCTTTATGTCTTTGAGTGCTACTGTCGAATGAAACGCCTGGTTGTTCTGGAGTTCTAGTACGAAGGTACCTGCATAATAATAATTGAAATTATATTAACTATGTTTGCTGATTCAAATGATTTACTACATTACTTACTTGTTACAATGGGCATGAAAATCTCCATGAGTTAGTGTAAGGACGCTTAGTTCTGACTCATTCTTTGATTTCGGGTCAGTGTTTGGGCTGATTTCCACATTATGCATCACCGGAGTTCCTTCTTGTTTTGCAAAATGAATATTTAAACTGAATCCATCTGAGGCTCCAGATCCAACGTCTCTCAAGATATCCAGAACTTGAACAAAATTGGATGCTCCAAGAACAGCTCGAGCAAGGAACGTTCTCGCTATATATGTATGTACATTTTTTTAAACTATCTTTTCCTGTTTACAAAAATGTTTTAGAACATGCATTCTTACGGGTCTTTCCTGGCAAAGTTTCCTTTGGAAAAAGTGTGTTTACTGTGTAAATTAGACCGTGTTCGTTATATCCCATCGTATACCCAGGCAAATGACCAGCGTATCTATTAAAATGATGACACATATATTGAAAAATAATATTCTGTCAATTTGCACATATTAATTTAATCCAGTACGTTAGTGTTGTAAACTTTTCCCGTTTTTCTCCATGATCTCCAACAATTTCAGCCGAAACTATGTAAACATTGTTCAGAAATTCTGGACAAGCATCTTCGGTATGCCCAATGAGAACCTTTATGGGATACACGGTAACAAATTATTGAATTAATGTTTTTAAAAAATTAAGTTTTTACAACGTCAGAGTTGGACATGACGGTAGTGCACCCAGTTTCTCCTCTTTGTTTTTTCAATAATGCGTCCTCTGCCTCTGATGGTGCGATGAGAGAGTCGATATGAAGAAGAAAAAGCTACATTTAAAAAAAGATACCTTACGCAAAATACTCATGCAAGATAAGCTGTGTTGATGTTATCAATATGAAAAACCTTATAGAATGGTATTTTAGCTCCTTCTGCCATCCCCTGTAACTCTTCTACGTAATGCGGATATTTCTGATTGCAGATGCTCAAACTCATGTCATAAATATGTTTCCCATCAACGGTTAGATAAGCTGGTAGAATAACCTTGTTGAAGAATACCCATGTTTCTAATAAGTCGTCAATCATACTTTTGAACTGTCTTCCCTAAAAACATTCGCATAAATTATCAAAAGGTTAATTTTGCTAATTATAAATGATCCTTACAATAGTAAATCCAACATGAGCATGTGTGCCTCGTACATGAATCACAGGAATTTGATTCAACCTCGTAGTCGCGTTGACCTTTTCCATATTTTTGCGTCTGAGAGATCCAAATCGCAAATTCTTGAGAGTGTTAAATATTTGAGGAATATTGAAGCAGTCGACCCGGGCTATTTTGCCAAGGCTCTTATCTAAATCTGTGTTATCTTTACACCGTTGAACGATGTAAGTAGTTATGTAACAAGTTCTATTAAATCAACTCGTTGAATATGATGCATCGATTTTATAGCTTTATTCGCCTATGAACTTAAAATAGGTTAAAACTTCTTCTGGGGGTGGTCATTTATGAAGTGAAGCTTGCAGTAGCTGAAACAATGAGAAGTATATGAAAAAATAAATAATTTCTTGCGAAACACTAGAGCATCGAATGACATTCAGTAATCTGATTAGAAACCTTAGGAAATGGAAGGCAATTTCCAGTACATTCTTTCGGTCCTATCGATAAGCGATTTGGATTTGCTATCTAGACATACTTTTGAATATAAGGACAGAGTTCGTAGTGTTTATTGCATATTAATTTTCATGAAGCGTGAATATCATCTAAAATATTAGACTTATATATACTGAGCTTTCAGACGAAGAAGCCTTACAATTGGTTTGCATATTTATATAACTCAACTATTTGTAATTTATTTTGTTGAATGGCTTCTTTTTGCCCTTATATTTTAATACTATTAGATGGTGTTTTCTATATGTATAACTTCTATTAAGAATAATACACCTTACATAAAATGTGCATGGATATATTTTCATTAAATTTCAAACCCATGATTCTTAAAAATCCAATGATATAATTGCAATAGGTTTGGACTTGTTAGGTGGCTCGATATAGATATTCCACTTTCGATTATGGACATCAAATATTCCTTCAAAAAAATATAATAATAATCTTATTTTCATAAGCGTTTTTTATTATATTTTTAACAAGTTCTTACCAACTGCAACGGTGCTAATCATGTCCGGTTCTTTTCCTCCATACCGAAAAATAGAATACACGCGATCGCTCCGATCACTCAAGATGTTCAGAATTGTGGACATATTTTCAGGCTTTGCATGCTTTTCCATAGCCCTGTGACGATGTTCACTACTTTTAGAAGCTTTCGGTAACTCGGGAGTTTGTAGTCTAAGGAATCTTTGAAAATTCATTTGAAAAATCAGAGTTAGAATTTGATGTCACAATTTTTAGTAATTCTTAAAAAATCTGGGTGTTACTTGTTGCAATGGGCATAGGATTCACCACAATTTAGCGTTAAGACACTAATTATGGATTCATCTGCTTCAGGATTTGGACAAACTTCAACGTTGTAAATCTTAGGAGACCCTTCTTGCTTAGCGAAATGAATGTTAAGGCTGAATCCATCAGTTATACCGCAACCTTTGTCTTTCAAAATTTCCAAGACTTTGTCAAGACTCGATGCCTTAAGAATAGCTCGAGCTAGGAAACTTCTTGCTTCAAAACAAAAGAAATGTCACCAATTAATAGCCAATGATTTCTGAACGTGTCATTAATTTATTTCATAGCCTACGTGTCCTTCCAGGGCATGTTTGAAGTGGGTAAAGAGTGTTGACAGTATAGATCAACCCATGTTCATTAAATCCCATTGTAAATCCTGGCAGACAACCAGCGTATGCCAGTGTGGTAAACTTTTCTATTTTACTGCCTTCTTCAGTCAAAACTTCGGCTGATAATATGAAAACGTTGTTCAGAAGTTCAGGTGGGGCATCTTCGGTATGTCCTATCAGAATCTGAAGTGACAAATATATTAGTTGTTCACATTATTTTTAATCGATTATGATAAAGGCAATTCAAAATCACGTTTTCATTGTTGCACATCACAGTTGAACATCCGGATTCACCGTCGGTGGTCCTCAGTTTATCGGCAGATGTAATCGAAAATTCCATATTCAATAAGAAAAGCTAGAATTAAAAAAAACACATCTAATAACAAGAAATCATGGCATGAAGTATATTTAGGATGTTTAGCGTTGTATAACAAAAACATAATAAAATTGATGAAAAGCGGTTTTCAACAATCTTCGGCATTATAATTTTAAGTTTACATAGCGAAGATAAAGAGAACTGATAAGAAATAAGAAATCTCTACTTTATCGTCATAATTGCAATTTTTCTCAATTTGGAGACAAACGATTTTGCAATTTTGAAATGCTATGTTAGAAACTCTAGAAATTGCTTTAAGTACCTTATAAAAGGGCACTCTAGCTCCATTGGCTATACCCTGTATTTCCTCAATATATTTAGGAAACTTTAACCTGCAGACCTCCAAGGTTTTTGCATAGATCTGCTGTCCCTTCGGAGTTTCATATTCTGGAAGAACTTGTTGGTTGAAAAATTCGGACTTTTCAAGAACGTTTTCAATCAAAGCTCGAAATTGTCTCCCCTGTAATCAGTACAATTTAAGTAGTGTATTAATGTTATAAATTCTTCATTTTGTTATAAAGTACTAAAAAAATGTTTGCATTTACAATAGTAAAGCCTATAACGCTATGTGTTCCTCGTACATGAAGAATTGGAATTTGTTCCAGTCGAGAATTTTCCATTTGAAATTCTAATAATTTTTAAATAAAAACAGGTTGAAATGAAGCATTCAATAAATCGTAATGCAAATTTTTACTGAATGTTATATTTATGAATCCTGATGATGAGATAACATCAAGGTCATCAATAATTTATAACATGTACGACATGAATAGTTAATAATATGTACAATGTTGGACAAGTCAACCCGGATAATGAAATGAAAAATGGTCGAATAATATGACAATAGTGTAGAATAAATTCACCACAAAACCAATGAATTAGTTTCAACTCAAGTTCCGTTATTTAATAATTGTAAACCGTTCATAATTAAAGTACACGTTAACATTATTCGATAGTATTGTGAGAATTGTGACTAATAAATAATATATGGGATTTCTTTCGTGAAAGAACATACATATAATTTGGACAAGACAAATGAGGTTTTAATCATAATTTCAGTCAGAAACAAAGTCAATATTAACCAACAAATATAATGAGACATGATAATTAAATTAAACTTTCTCATAAAAAACTGAAATACACAAAACTACAACTAAATATAGAGGAAATTAGTTTATTTTTCGACGATGTAAGGACTGAACAATCTAGGCATGATGCGAAAACAGAGTTTTAGGTACATTTAAAGCGACTAATAAAATACTGAATCCATGTAAGGTATCAGAATTCATTCATTTAAAATCTCATCGTTTCACTTCACCGTTTAAATATCACACCAGTCGCACAAATAGAAAAGAGTGCAATTTAAACTAAATATTATATATTACTCAGAAAAATCAACTAACCCGAAGCTAAAGTATTGTTTTGATCGAGACACCTACCAAGCGCATATAAAATCCACTCTTATTCGACGAATTTCATTAGAGTTCACTTTATTGACCCCTGTTTGCATAGGAGAGGGTTAGAATTTATAAATAGAATTAAAACGATTCACACGGATAAATAATATCTTTACACATCCCATCCAGTTTAGCTAGTATATATTGTATATATAATTTTACGGCAAATGTTGTACAGATATCACTGATCACAGTTTGAGAGTTCAGTTAGTCTGTTCGGTCGCTTCTCAATCGTTTCTCTGCCAAGCGTGTACTTCTTCGAAGTCCCGTTCTCTTGTGGGGCTGATCATCGGATGCTTCAACTTCTGATATCATCTCTTCATCTGACTCTAACGCATGATTTCCTTCGTATGTCCAAAGACCCACCGTGTTATCCCACTATGAATTAATTAAATTAGTAAACGTTTATTTTAATTTGAATGGAATTGTTTTTTAACTCACCGAAGTGCTCACTATTTCTGGACTGTAAGGATGCCAAGATACATCTCGAACGCAACCTGCAATGCAATAATAATCATTTAATTAATTTGTAATTAATTATAGCAATAATTTGACTAAAAATATAACTAACCACGATGTCCTTTTAGAATCTTTTCTATTTTTCCAGTCAACAAATCGTAAATAACAACTCGCCCAGCAGCACATCCACTATAAATGTAACGTTGTCCAGTAGAATAGCTGGGAGAAAAGCGACAGCGGATTAAAGTATTGAGCACACTATGTCCCCGATACGTCATCACAGATACATCGCCTTCTGACGACTTTCTTGATACGCAAACTATAAAAAACAATTCAATCAAATTAATATTCATACTTTATTCTTGTTATGTCAGGCAAGATAAAGTCTTACGCTTCTTAGGAACTCGTTGCCACCGATAATCCCAGTTTTGATCTGCTACAACTCTCTTGGTACTTCGGATAGCATCCTCTGAAGAAAATACTCGCATATCCCATAGCTTTACAGACTGATCTTTGGAGTTGGTTATTAAATACCGCCCATCTCCTTTAGAGTCAATAAATGTGATGCCATCAATATGACCAGCTAAAGTGCCGACGGGCTGAGGATCACTTTCCCTGAGCGTTCGACGGTCCCACACCTTTCAAACAAAACGATTAGATGTAGAGAAATCAATTAGCAGGACGATGCATGTATTTTTAGGTAATCGTTGTAATACCTTGCATAAACCATCATCAGCGGCACTAAATAGAATATGAGTTGAGTGGTCAGCAAATGCCACACTATTTACGTCATCCTCATGAGCCTCCAACTGAAAAAATAGAATGTCAATGTCAATCAATGAGACATTTGAGCTAAGACAAGTCACGCAAGTAGCACGACTAAAAACCAAGTTAAAGCTCGTACTTTCAGGACTCGCGAATTTGTTTCAAGATTGTAAATATACAAGTAACCATCATTTGCTCCACCCAAAATTTCACTCCCATCTTCGGAAAATGCAAGGCTGAAAATACAAAACCGTCGGTTGTCGGGACAGAGGCATAGGGATTCGTGCTTTTCCACTTCTCCGTAAATGTTGCACAAATGAACTAAATTGTGAAAGAGATAAATATGATATCACACACAACATACTATTACCGTAAAATTAATATTTCAAACCTCCTAAAAGAGGGGGGAGTTATTCCGGGGAGGGGAGTTATTTCGGGGGGGGGGGGGAGTTAATATTTCAAAATTCAATTTCACAAAATGTGATCCTACTTTATTCAGAAATATCTATAGTTTCTTGCCAACCAGCAAAAATTTAACTAA
>JAQGBQ010001606.1:0-10991 GCA_034698485.1 Vertagopus arboreus
TAACAGACAGACTACAGCTAAAGAATAATTCCATCAAAACTCACTGCTATTTCCTTCTCAAAAACCGTTATTTAATATTTTTAAATCGCTTAAGACAGAGATGAGCAAGTACATTTAAACTCCAGTTTAAGACAGAAAAAAGACATATTGAAATAAAAAAAAACATATCCTTTAAGAGGAACAAAACCGAACTTTAAATCCTTAAAAATCGAATTTGAAGAATAAAGTATGAAGTAAAATAACCATTTTTTGAATTTTCATGTAACATTAAAACACATTTAAGTTATTTTTGATTTCCATTAAATGCCACTATAAAATTCCGTGCATGTCTTATGCAAAAAAATTTAGTATTTAAAAAAGCTTTTATCTAATTCTGAAACACTTTTCCTATTTAACATTTAACACTACAGATAAATAATTGTAAATGAGTTGTTTATTTAGATTTAAGTAGTTTTTAAATGTTTGTTTAAAAGTTTCCTTTTCTATTTAGTATTTCCATCTGGATCGACTCACCTTCCTTTTTCTTTTTATTATGACTTCCTGTTTTAGAATGGATAAACTGACAAAAAAAGGAAAAAAATCCCTCAGGCTTATTTGTCTGAAATGTCCGTTGTCCTGAATAATAACATTTGAACAATACTTTTCTCACACACCTGGACTACATTCAATGATTTTAATGATTAAAAAACGAATATTATTATTTTATTTATTTTTTAAATGAAAATATGAATAAATGAAAGAATTTAGTTTTAACCGGAATTAGATTTTGAAAAAAACAAATAGAATCTTTGAAAATAAAATTAATTCTCTTTTTTAAGCAGATAAAAATATGAATAATATTAATATAATGAATTCTGCATTAGTCATTGTATTTCCTTCCTGTGGTTTTTTGCAAACATACTTAGAAAAAGAATGATGTAAACCAAATGCAAATAAAATGCCAACTGTTGACTATAAAATGTTAGTTCAGTTCAAGTAATAAGTTCGAGGCTATTTGTATTTGGCGAATTCATTATTACTTATCAATGATTGTGTTTCTTATCTTAGCTATCAGTTATTTTCTTTCAGAGATTAATTAAATATAAATATATCAATATTATATTAAGCGTTTCTTCTTTGGCTTTGACTTGTGGTTTCGACAGTTTTTTCTGAGACATTTTTGATGACATTATTTCAAAATAACATTTACTTATACTTATTAACGACAATGTTTACTGTAAAAAAATCATTTCTTTTTAAAAAATTGCTTAGGTTCACTTTAGTTCACCTATGACCTCTTTTTTAAGAGGGTTAAATTTATAATATCGTCTCAAAAATCAAATTTTTTAAACGAACCGAACAGCTATTTTTCATGTAAAAACTAAATGTTGTAAAAAGTAAAAATACAAGCGACTGACTGACCTTTTAAACTTTTTTGCGACTCTTTTAGCTTAAAGTCTAAACTCCGTATTTAGTGAATTGGGATCGTGACATAAATTGTGATGACACTGTATTTTGTCTTCTTCTCCGTCTTTCTTTTTGTTTTTGCACTTGTGAAAGAAAGTTGTTTAAAATTCAAAAAGTTTCGATACCTTTTGCTCTTTTTGCTTTAACTTTAAATTCATAAATAAATATGAGGCAACTCTTTCCACTTTTTTTTACTAAAGTTTTTCAAACCTTTAAGAGTTTAAAAACTGGAAACTTTTTTTAATTGATTTTAAAGTTTCTTTTAATATAATTTCTTCATATTTTTTTTGAGATGTTCTTTTAAAATGTTATGTGAGATGAGATGACGTCAGTGTGCTACTCTCCTCGAAAGATTTCAAACTCGTAACTACTTGAAAGAGGATGTAGTTGAAGATGTTTTAAATTTTTTAACTACTACGGGGTTCACCATCACCACCACAAAGACCAAAACTTATTTTCTTATAAGAAGAAGAAGAACAAGAAATGAGTACAATGCCAAGAGCAAAATATATTCCTATATGCATAGTAACATCAGCCGTTTCATCTTCTTCCTGTATAGTAAAAAGGATAGGATAGAATGGTAAACTGAGGGGACCTTCATAAATTGTGTATTGCCAAGCTCGTTTTTGAACCCCTCAGGGTTTCGAAAATCTCAATTTAGAGTTACAATTCCCATCAGTGTGATTTAATAGGTTATGACACTTTCAAGATAATAAAAGTTAAAATGCAAAATATTTTAGAAGACAGATTTTTTTTTAAAAAAATGGACAATAAAATCCTAATTTGAGGAAGAAAGAACAGATTGATAAAATACTTATAGCTTAACACTAGGCATTTTTTAAACCCGTTACATTAAATTCGTAAAATCATGTATGAACGTTCCGAAAGGTAAGAATTAACATAATTGATTTACTGTACAAACTGTTTGTATATGTACACTGTGTCAAGTCAGTAATGAGACACTTTTTATATCCTTTTTAAATAAGGTTTTTGAAAAGTCAGGGCCTTCAAATTTTACTCAGGTAAGTTAGAAACGTTGTTTGTTAATCGCGCGATGGTTATTTTTCATGAATTGTTAACTAAGGTCAAAAAAGAGTAAAAAAAATCAACCCGGTCAAAGTTTTTTCGGCGATATTTATCATATAGATTAACTTATTACTAGAAAATTAAGCCATTCTAGTTTTTTTTTAAACTTGCTAAACAAAAAACAAAATTATTTGCTAAAACTTACTTCTGCAGTCTGCAGTTGCAGCAGCTCAATTTTCCCATTATAAGTTGAGCTATCTAAAAAAAATGTATAAAAAAATTCTTCGGTAGTACATTTTTCATAAGATCGACTTGATCTTACTTGACATATTGTAAATTTAAAAAAATCGTGTTTGCATTTTGTCATTTCTTTATGAAAATTCCGATCTATTCAATTAACAGAATTGTTGGGATTTCAAAAAGTAGATTTAAAAAAGCAGTTGCTTTAATTTTGATGTTAATAAATATAAAAACAAAAATCTAAGATTGTACGCTCCTTAGAAAATGTCGAATAATGAAGTATATTTATTCCCTATATAATTCTATTTATTACGCTCTTCGTAATTCGTATACATAAAAAAACCGATGCCACCCGGCGTACTTTGCTCCTGCATAATTAATAAACCCTTTGTCTCGTAACTAATCCTAATTAAAAATAGATGACATGCCAACTTCCTAAAGCCTTAGAAATTCTCCAAGCACAAAAGTCATCTCAAATTGAATTAACATCCTCTTCTCATAAATATGCACAGGTAGAATTTTAAATCCACTTTGCAATTCTCTTTATGTATTTTAAACGATTTCTAATCCGCTTAAAACAATTCTTACACGCTTCTTGAAATCCATTCGTTTATACAGAAAAATCATTCTATTTTAAACGAACATAAATATAAACTTTGTGACTCGTTTTAAACGAATTTGAATCAACATGTTCCATATATTTGTAAACCATACGCAAAACGAGCTTCATTTTAAACATTTACTGGCAAATTAAAAACACAATTTTGATATAAACATTATTTTGGTCAAAGAGTTTTCATGAAGTCATTATGTCAACTTTCCCGTGAGTTATCGATATACAGAAAACTTTAAACCTCAGAATGACTAAAAATCAGACACATAAATAGGTGTACTCAAAACTAAACTAAAATACGCTACACTAACGAAAAGAATAAAAACCACAAATTGTATAGGTACATAGATCTTTATACAATTTTTATTACCAGACTCTGATCACAATATTTCAAACTGTACATCATCAACCGATTATTGAACTGTCGACGAGTTTTTTTTTCGGTTTCTACATAGATTACTAATTATAAATAATGATACAAGATTTACAATTTTCTTTGCATAGCTCTATTATATGTTATACTTTATCTTATTAGACAGTTTCAAAAATCCTGACTACTAACGATCAATCTCGCCGAATACAACATCTAAAGTCCCAATAATCGCCACGATATCAGCTAACATGTGTTTCTTCCCGATTTTTTCCAAACAGGCTAAATGTGCGAAACCAGGAGCCTTAATTTTGCACCTGTAGGGTTTAGGTCCACCATCAGAGACTAGATACACTCCAAACTCACCTGCACAATCAAATCATTGTTTTTTTTGGGATTAAACATTTAAGAAATTAATTAGCAAATCAATGTAGTTGTTACCTTTAGGAGCTTCAATTGCAGTATAGGTCGCACCCGGAGGGACTGTGTATCCTTGCGAGAATAGTTTAAAATGATGGATAAGAGCTTCCATAGACGTCTGTAAAAAAAATTTACATTTAGATTTAAAATTCAACGAAATTGAATTAAAACAACTGTCGATATGCATAACTTCTCGAAGACTTGCCGAAATACTAAAAATCTGAATCAATGTATTGTCCCTGAATGAAAACTCCGGTTAACAAAATTCCCTAATTATAAACTGATCGAAATGATATTTTTAATATCGACGGGCCATGTCAAAACAGATCGAAAACGTATTTATTACCTTCATTTCAGTCCGACTTGGAGTAGAAATCTTAGCATCGTCTGTCTTAACAGCTCCTTCCGGCATTTGATTTAAGCACTGATCAATAATTCTGAGGGATTGACGCATTTCTTCTACTCGACACAAATATCTGCAGAAATCAAAATCACACATTTTTTTAAAAAAAAACTTCAAATTAATATCGATAAGATTATTCGGACATAAATAATGATTTTACCTATCGTAACAATCGCCCTTTGTTCCAATCGGTATGTCAAAGTCCATCAAATGATAAGCATCATACGGTTGTGATTTCCTCAAGTCCCATTTGATCCCTGAGCCTCGTAGCATTACTCCACTGTAAAAAAAAAGAAGATGTAATTATAGCCGATTTTCTTTTCAACTTAACTAAACGCAAAATGATTGTAAATTTATAATTTTACAATTACAATATGTATGTTCTCCACCAAAAAAATACTTACAACTTAATAAAAAAGTTCGTTTAAGATAAATAAAATAATCTCTTTTATTGTTCTTTTCTTTTAATTAATTAATGAAGAAGAAATGTCATATTTTCTAACCTGAATCCGAAATTAAGTGCTTCTTCCGCAGTGACAACTCCAATGTCTATAGTCCTCTGTTTCCAGATTCGATTTGCAGTCAAAACATCCTCAACTTCGTCCAATCTTTCAGCAAACTTTGAAGAGAACTCGTAAATATCGTCCATCAAACCCAATGGCAAATCCTAAACACATACAAAAAATTATACACATCAATCACAACCCGACTAATTAATAATTTAAAAAATAGACGCTCTTGGTTCGTCTAAGTGAGACAACTTGGCACGGCGCTGATGCCAATTTAGCTATTTTTGGTAATTAAAACATATTTGGAAACCCTGCAAAAAAAAATCAATTTACGCAATTTTAATTTGGATATTTGACAATGTTGATATGACTGAAACTTAAGTATGGTTTCATTCAAAAGAATATTTTTTGCAGGGTAAATCCGGGCTTCTCTCTATTATCAAACTCCCGTAAACGAAAAAAAATAATTTTTTTTGGACTTCTTACAAGGGCAACTCCACCAGGTCTGACATAAGCGGCGTGCATTCTAGCTCCGGAAACTCGTTCATAAAACTCCATCATTTTTTCTCGTTCTTCGAAGAGCCAGAAGAAAGGGGTAAGCGCTCCAATGTCAAGAGCGTGGGTTCCTACTGCCATTATGTGGTTTAGGATTCGCGTAATCTCCGCAAAAAGCACTGCAAAAGAATACAGAATTTATAAAGGAATTTCTGAAATATAATAAAACATTTCAAATCATAGGAACTTCAACAATTTGTCTACAATTTTTGTTGACATTGTTCCCTGATCTATCAACCTACCTCGGATATATTTGGCTCTAATCGGGATGTCGATATTGAGTAGTTTCTCGACGGCAAGGGAGTACGCTTGTTCATTACACATCATGGAGACATAATCCAGTCGGTCGAAATAGGGAAGGGCCTGTGTGTATGTTTTGTATTCGATGAGTTTCTCTGTCCCTCGGTGAAGAAGTCCAATGTGAGGGTCTGCCCTAACTACTGTCTCTCCTTCCAGCTCAAGAACTATATTCAATCAAATCAAAAACATATATATCAAAACTATATTCAATCAAAAATTACAAAAACAGCTTAATTTTTAACTTAAAAAGCAATTTGAGATTCGAACCTAGTCGAAGTACACCATGAGCTGCTGGATGTTGGGGGCCAAAGTTCAACGTCAAATTTTTCACCTGTAAAGTTCAATTTTTTTAAAAATAAATAAACAAATTGACTAGTTAATTGATTAAAGCGTAAATTGAAGCCTTACCTTTTTTTCGATCATAGGCCGTGTTTCTGCTGCCATGATAGCGGCCTTCCATTTCTCATGACCTGGGACCCACATCAAGGGCCCTGAGTGCTCTTGAATGTATTTGTCGTCTGGAAACCATCGAGCCGCCCCTCGTACCGACTGTCGTCTAAAATAATTCAAAGAAATAAACCAACTTGATTACAATTATAATCAAAAATTCAGTAAAAATATCTAAAATTGTATGTATTGCACATCATAAATAACGGGCTATATTATCATATACTACTATTAAATAAACTCGCAGTTAAGTAATTCTAAAAATTATAATTAAAAAGTTCAAAGTTAAATTATAAGTTTTCGTTTTAACTTCTTACTCATTTGTATTTGAAACAGGACCAAGAAGACCTAAAGATTTTCCCAGTCCGGTCCCAAGCACGGAACTCTTTCGGGTCAAAGTTGCTCCTAAAACGGAGGCCATTTCCTAGGATTTAATTACAATTAATTAAAAGTTTAAATCCAAATCTGGCGATTTTTTTTGTCAGGTTTGAACTTACCACTTTTTTCCTCACACTTTTCACATGGTAGTTGACTTTTTTGGGGTGCAGTGAGATAATTCAAGTCATTCAATTATAGTTTTAGAAATCTGCATTTTAGACGGCAATCTATTTCCATGAAATAAAAGACGCATTTATCTAGTAGAACAAATGTGATTTTGATTATTGTTTGTATTAAAAGCGTTATCTGTTCACAGTTTCATTTTTAAGCGTATTTAATTACAGAATACTTAATTATACAAAACATTAGTGCTAACTATTGTTTGTATTTATTAACTACTAACCACTAACCGGTATTCTAAATCCATACATAAATTTTTAAACATAAATCTCTTGGCAAATTTCATTTTTAATCTTTCGAGAGATCATAATATCATTAATATAATTTGTACTCTTTTCGACAGGTTTAGGTACCAAAATTGGATTTTGGATAAAAAATGGATTTTCATTCACAGACCTATTAATTGTTTTAAAATCTTGTCGGTCTAACATTATAAATGCATAGTTAAAAACTGCTGTTTTACAGTATCCCCATGTTTAGAGGATTATTCAGAGATGAGACTTTAGTTAATTGACGATACAGTCAGGAACGCGAACATTTGGAAATCTTTCACTAGGAGTTAGTTTCCGCTTTTTTTCTGGAATCTGCTTTGAATCTTCTGCCAATTGGTCAGGGTCTACATTTTCACTATTTTCAGAGGATTTCTGATTCAAAGCTTGTCTAACGTCTTTAAGATCTCGTTCTTCATCTTCGGATTTATGATGACTTAGCACTCGAGGAGAAACTCCAAATTCGCCTTGATGTGCATTAGAACAAGAACCGGCGTCATTTTCTTGAGATTTAGTAGAAGTACCACCAACACCATCAAAGCCATTTGACCCTTGACGTACTTCTTGGCTTTTGACTTCAGATGAATCTTCGACTTCCAGCTTTTCAATGACGAAATCTCTTAAAACGACATCAAGGCTACTAACTGAAAATACAAATTTTTACCATTCGTAATTTTTGATAATTAAAGGTCACACACATTCACATACATATAAAAGCTGATTTAGTACTGATTTTTGCTAATTAACCTTGTTTTTTTGCTAAGTCAACATACCTCCTTCAAGCGAGTAGACGTCGATGATCCCTATAATTACTTTGCCTTCAGCTGCCATCAATTTCTTTTCCATTAATTCTTTGGGGAAATCCCTAAAAATGGTGACAAACCATTGTTTGTCCTCTTCGTCTTTGATTATCACTCGATAATACGGAGGGCCGTCTAGTTTTGCACAGGCTGCAGAGAAAAAAGTATTAAAAAAAACTCTACATTTAATAAAAATAATTCTATTAGCCGCAGCTAAAACTTACTACTTAAAGGAGTTGCTTCATTTTCTTCCACTGGGGGATAGACACACGGAAATAAGAGAGGTGAGCAGTATTTTTCATTCAATTTCTTGATTTCCGCGATCATGGATTGTGTACGGGTGGTATCAGTCACTGAAAAAAAATCAATTATTTATATCCACATTAAATTATTAGTACACTCAAAATTGATTAAAAGATTGAAATAATTATCTGTTCACTAACACGAAATATGTGGCTGTCCAAGCACGGGTTTTATGGTAAGCGTTCACAATTCTAAACGCTTTTAGTAACACCCGTGTTCTTGTTGCTTGGACTGTCACATACACGTTTGATTATTTTCTCTTTTAATCGGATTTTTTAGTATATCTTTGAACTAATAAACGCTCACATTTCCAAGAAGGCAACCGCCGTCGGTAAAAAAACCAATTCGATCTACAGCCCCTAATAATTGGCCATCTCTCTGTGTTCGCTCTAATTCCAGCGTCTGAGCCGTAGGCAAACTGAAATTAAATAAAAATAACACAAATGAGGCTTCAAAAAATCCAAATTCATTTGACTGCAATTAAAATCAATCATTTTTTTAAAACTTACTCCATGAACTTTTTCAATAATGCCATTTGGGCCTTTTTCCTCCGTTATTTTCTGCACCCCTTGGATGACCCCCCGGAAGAAAAAGACGTTAACTTCTCGTCTTTCATACCTTCTTTTGTTTTTAGTATCTGCCAATCCTCTTTTTGGTACAGGAAAGGCTGCTTGAAAATAATCAACGAATTTCTCTCTAGACTTGATTTTCGGTTCAATTGTTCCTCCAGCACTCCAAATTATATCTTGTCGATTTAGTGTCTGTTTACAGGCCTCAGCATTGATATGATCTGCTACAGATAAGAGGTATCTATTTGGCACCATTTTGAAATACATCTTGATCAATTCTTCTTCCATATAAATCTAAAAAATATATATTTTTTTTTATTTTTAACAAAGCATAGACATTTATGGCACTCCAAATAAAAAGATCACGGTGATACTGTTAGCGTTTAGAATTTAAATAAAGTAATTCCTCTTTTCGAGGCTCTAAATTTTGAAAATATACACGTACCATCCGTGCTCTTTTTATTTGGACTGCCGAATTTTATCAAATTAAATACCAGTGAGATTGATTCATATTCGAAGGTTTCGAAAAGATTAATCTTAACTTACCGAACTATATATCGACGAGGTAACGAAACTTTCCAGGTAATTAGGCTGAAATTCATTGACTACACAGTGTGTTAAAACCAACAGTGCTCCTGGGATTAATTTTTCTTGGAGTTTAATCGTCTCTTTCTTCAAATAAAGCTTAATTCTATTACAGAAATAATATAAATTAAATCTTTATATAATGATATCGACAAATAAAAATACTGACTGAGATTTTAAAGTTTAAAAATGTGAATTTTTGTCAATGCTTTAGCACTACATCCGAATACATAATTCAATTAATTTCAAACTTACAGCAATGGTTTCTTGGAAGCTTTGTCCACCAACTGAATCCACCGATAAGGAATAAATTGCCTCAGTGGCAAATGCAAAGGGACGGGTGCCATTTGCTCTTCAGGATGTTGATGTCTGTAAATCTCTTTTTCGACATCGTAACAAAGATAGTTTTCCCGATAAATTTCCAACCTCTCCATCCTTCCCACGTAACTCACATATCCAATTATGTCGAAAAATTTAAGGTCGCGTTTCCTTTCCGGCGGTACAGAGGCTGAATTTTCAGCAGCAACTGCTGCCATCGGGCTCAACAATTCAAATCCACTTGATAAACACATTAATATTAATTACTTAAAAGTCAATTAAATCTTAAAAACATTGTTCTTACTTGTTATCAACGATAGCAGAAGGAGTCCACAATTTATCCTCAGAACGGAAGAGGTTCGAGGAGTTTGTTAACTTAATCATCGAGTTGGACTTGTAAGGGACATGGTACAGTTGTCTGACGTTGTACTTATCTACTTTTATTTCCAGTTGCAAAAGTTGGATACCGAAAGGATTTCCGCAGGCAGCGATAGTAGACTGAGGAGGTCGTCGATAAGTTGCTTTGTCTATCGCCAGATAATCTCCAACTTCCACCTTGTCATGGATTATTTCAACCTATTCAAAATAATCAACCACTATTATTCAAACCCAATTAAATTAAATACAACTAAATGTACTTACGCTCTCGTTGAAGCAAGTGAAAAGACAAGCACCCGATTTATCAGCCACTATCAAGTTGCCAATAAGTAGAAGAGAGCAGAGGGCTGGGTCTTTTGGCGAATTAACCGGTAATTTTTTTGTAATTATGTCGACTTTTTTTTCTGAAAATGCAAAAAAAAAACACAAAATATTTAAGAATTTTTTAAGAACAGAGTAAAAAAGGAAGGATTTTCTTTCTTAAGTGTAATAAACTGATTGTTTTTTTAATGAGATTTTTTATCGGTATATACAGAGTTTTGTATGAGAAATTGTGGCAGTCCAAGTAAAAAAAGGTATGTATTGCAAGCGTTTAGAATTTGAAATATCCCTTAATGATGCTTTTCCAGACTATGAATTATCCACTTTTACAATATTATCCGTGTATTTGCTTGGACTATTACAATTATGCTGAAATCGTTACAAATTTTCAGTTGCATTCAGCCTATTTTGATCCAATATTTTTAGCTCTTTTTCTTCGATTTGATTTCTATAAGCTTAATAATAATGAAAAAAAAGTCTTCTTAGAGACCCAATAATGAAAATCAGGGAGCGTCCAACATCGTGGGTCTGGGATTTTCCCAATTTTTGGATATGTTATAG